>CAJNOL010000373.1:116882-144298 GCA_905250125.1 Rotaria sordida | reverse complement strand
AATATACAAAACCATGTTCGATTTTAGTTCTTTACTAAAATCTTGATGAATAAATATATCATCAATTTCATCGCTTAAATCCTCGATTGGTATGACTGTTGGTGGACTAGAAGCATCGTACGGATACTTCTTGCGGATCACATATAGATCCATCGTTATGGGTGCTGCAACGATTTCGCCCGAAGAACGATGTCATGCAAGAAACGACAGTCGTTGATCGAGTGCCTCTGCCATCCATGGCCATGATACCAATTCAAAAAATCGTTCAGGTGATATTTTATCGAATATAGTTAAACGATTCCTTGAAGTGAATTCTTCGGCTATGAGTCGAGCACACAGATGTGCATCATTTTCATTATTGATTATTTCATACGTGTATTCGTCGACATTAGTCACGTTGTTGTCGTTCGAGATCGAAAAGAGAAAATGCTTGCTTTTTTTTCTTCTCATTCTGTATTCTTATCTTTTTATCAAATATTTTCTCTAGTATTTTTTATGATGTATGCAGATTCGATTTTATATAGGTAAAAATCTTTGTAAATGACATGAATTGAAATTCTAAGTCAAAAAGTAGCAATTAAGGTAATATTTCGTTAAAACTGTATACTAGTGAGATAAATAAAACTTGTTATAGTTGAACCAAACCGAAACCGATAAAAAGAGATAATCTAATGTGCTTGGAACTACTTGTGCATGAAATGACGAACTATATTTAATTGAAAAATATGTGCGATATCAGAGGATTCACAATTCAAAAATGAAGTAGTTATTTTACCTAGCTAATCAGGACTATAACATATAAGAGTTGTACTATTGCAAGTACTATAGATACTTGAAAATGTACGAATAACATAGAGATAGAGTAATTTAAGTATTGAGGTTAGATGTGGCACAATAACTTCAATAATTCGAATTATTGTTTCTTTCTTTCTTCTTATACTATGAGCACTTCCAGGACCTTGTGAAATTTGATTTAGAAAATAAATATAGTTCTCCATAGTGATCATCACGTGCCATTTTGGAGAATCTATTCGAGGACAATCGATTCCATCCCTCATGAGTTTTTCAGGATGATATTCACTTTATCCTTCAGTTCCAATGTGGGTGTGAGTGGTTGTGATTGTAGATCAGGAGAAGAACAGTACTCTCACACACATCCACACATCCCCAACCACAGCCGCACCCATACCAACATCCCCACACACACACGCACCCGTACCCACAACCACAGCCGCACCCATACCAACATCCCCCCACACACACCCGTACCCACAACCACAGCCGCACCCACACCAACATCCACACACACCCACACTCATACCCACACTTACACTCACACCCACACCCACACCCACACCCCACACCCCACACCTACACCCACCCACACTCCCATCCATAGCCACACCCAGATCCATACCCACACCCACACCCCACACCCACCCACACTCCCATCCATAGCCACACCCAGATCCATACCCACACCCACACCCACACTCACACCCACACCCCACACCCACCCACACCCACCCACACCCACACCCCACACCCACCCCACCCACACCCACACCCACACCCCACCCTACCCACACCTATATCCACTCACACCCCAAACACACACACCTACCCACACCCCACCTAATGTGTGGTTCTATTATAGCTCTCTGGAGCGTCTGTATTCTATAAAATATATACGTTTGTCATTAAATTAACACAAAATAAAATAAAATGTTGGTAACTGCCGATTGTCAATTACAATTCATGTATTAGTCGTTGGAAGCTGCTCACAACAAATAACAACTTACTGCGTCGGTATGTCAATAAAAAGCATTAACGCACTAAATATGCGTAGAGGCAATTAAGAATGAATTCACTAGTTGCTTTTTAAGATGAAAGGAAAGAGAAAAAAAATGCGTATAAAAAATGAAAAATAAGCGAAAACAGAAAATAAGCAGTTCGAAGGTTTGTCAACAGTGATTCTCTTTCATCATGGCAGCGGTCGATTCTGCGACTAGTAGTTTTCAAAATCAGCAAAATAATGAGCAAGCAATACGTTTGATTTTACTTGGTATGACAGGAGGTGGTATGCATCATTCTTTGATCCTTTCTTGTTTGAAATGTCAGACACAATTTTAATATTAAATATCTAACTATTCACCAAACGTTTGAGAAAATTTCTAAATACGCTGAAAACATTTGACATTAAAATCATTATTACGATCTTTTCTTGAGAATCTTTGTATTAAATATTTGAAAAGAAACTTATGGCAAGGAAGGTTTTTTCTTCTCTCAACCAGAAGTTTAAATTTCAAGACTTATACCTTCTATTGCTTTTTTAAAAAGATATATTTTTAAAAAGTCTCTAAATTACTTTTAGGTAAAAGTTCTTTGGGCAATACATTACTTAATTTCAAACTATTCAAAGCAAAAGCATCGCCCACTTCTGTCACCAAGAATTGTCAAGTTGGTTATCGAAATTTTAACAATCGACACCTTGTTATTGTTGATACTCCGGGATTCTTTGATAATCATGCTAATGCTAAAGAGAATTATAATGATAGTGGTAGTGATAATGATAATGATAATGATAATGATAGTGATAGTAATAATGATAATGATAGTGATAGTGATAGTGATAATGATAATGATACTGATAATGATAATGATACTGATAATCATAATCATAATCATAGTGATAATGATGAAAAAACATGTATTAAAATTGGCCAATCACTTCAAACAACAGTCCCAGGTCCACATGCATTTCTTATTGTACTTTCACTTAGTGCAGGAGGACGAGTGACAAAAGAAGTTAAAAGAGGATATAAATGGATAACGAAGATATTCGGTGATCGTGTATTAAACTATTGTATTATTATCTTTACTGGTTTAGATAATCTTAATGAAGATGGACAAACAGTGAAACAATATTTAGCAAAATGTAAACCACCTTTAGCTAAATTAATGGAAAAATGTGGTGAGCGATACGTGGCTTTCAATAATCGGGCTTCGCTAGAAGAGAAAAATAATAAAATTCAAGAATTATTAGATTTAATTGACCGCGTTATACAAAATAATGGTAATCAAGTGTTCACGAATAAAGAAATTGAAGCAATTAGCAAAGTTGTACAAGAAGAAAGCGAGAGGAGTGGGTTTAATCCAAATCTTCCAGATGGAAGCATTATTCTACTACCACAAACAGAGAAGATTGTTGTCGAGGCTTATATGCGCAAACCTGTTCTTCGAAGAGACATGCATACGTCGTGATCTTTTTCTTTTAAAATGTTTTTATTCTGATTTTGAACTTTATGATAACGATTGCATTGTAGAAAGTAGAATTATTCATTCTTTCTCTGCACTGCTAATATGGGTTTAATTTTATTTTAGATTATAACAAACCATACTAAATAAAACATAAATGAATATTTTATGGCTACATGACAATATCAATGATCATAAAGAACTTGGTAAACAATTAAACAATTTTGAAAAGCCGATTATAAATTTTACTGATGATCGCTCATGTATAGCTTTTCTAAAAACTTCTAAGCAGGAAAACAATGATCGACCATCGGTTCTTATTGTTCTCAATAGAATAGGTCGTCAAATAGTGCCTGAAATACATTCGTATACAACTTTATTGTTCATTGCTATTTTTTGTACAAAAAATGATAACAAAATAAAATGGGCGAGCAAATACAATAAAGTAGATATTCATTATATTTATATTTGTGCAGCTAAACTTTAGTAATTTTTTCACATAGATCAGAGGCATTTTCATAGATCCAAAAGAACTTACAACATATGTTCGACAAGTGATCCAAATGTCGGGTCTTGTAAGATGATAACAACTGTCAACATTAACTTTATGATTTTTTTAGGTTAAATCGTTTTCATGTCAGTTAGTGTTACTCGATGATCATCCTAATGAGATAATTCAACAGCAACTTTACCGACTTGATTCATCATTAATCATAATTAAACGAATCCATTCGTGTCTTAGCCATTTCCGATCTGTTACATATAAACGGCCATTGATATTAATTTCTACAAATGCCTTAGGACGACAAATTGTGCCTGAAATACATTCTGATAATCAGTTAAAGGCAATCTTTATTTATTATGTTAAAAATGACACAAAAATTAGATGGACTACTAAATACGATAAAGTAGGGAAGTTGGAAAGGGACTTCAAACACAATTGAATGAAAACATTTTTTAGATTAAACTAGTAACAACAAACATAATTGACTTGATAAATGGTATAAGAAACGAAGGTTTATACTATAGCGCTGTACGTATCATTGTGTGACTGTGCTTAAAAAAAACTGTAATCATTATTTTTAAGTTACTTTGGCATCTTGTTTGTCTCGACGATCATAGCGATGAGGTGCTTCGACATCATCTCTATGAACTTGATCCTTGTATAAGAACATTCGATCGATTCGATATATGTCAAAAATATCTTGATTCAATTAGTCAACGTACCATTGCTACGAAACCGGTTCTATTTGTTGCTATTAATAGAATGGGGCGACAATTTATACCTGAAATTCATTCAAATGATCGACTTAAAGCTTTTTATATTTTTATTTCTTCAGATTCAACTAGCGATCGAAAAACCAAATGGACTACAAAATATAACAAGGTAAGACTGTATTACATATAGTTCGTTTCAATTTTAACTTAATTACTGTGTAGATAAAACGTGTATGCGCCGATATCAATCAATTAATCACATATATTAAACAAGATGCTGCTGTTCTTACACATAACATCATTCGAAGTATGTCAATTATCATTCACTTTCTTTCAGAAATATATTGAATATTTACTATGATTGAAAGTTTATTTGACTTTAATTTGGGTTCCAATAATTGCTCCTGTTTATCGTTTAGATTATAAAGATATTCATAATGTTTCGCCGTCTTCAACAAAACCTGGTAATTATATATATATTCATTGATCCTTAATTCTAAAAACGAAACTAAATTGAGAAAATTTCATTTGAATATAAAAAAGTTAATTGGATCTCTAAATATATATTAAAATTGATTTGTTCTTACCTTTCCAATTTTTTTTCAGCAAGACAACGAAATAATCAAGATTATATAGTCTGCTGGCTCGATTTGAATATTGATGAGACAAACAATGATTATCAATATTCTCTTTCCCTACTACATCAAATCGTGGATACTATTCACACATTTACTAGTGCGGATGATTGTGTAGATTATTTTACCGATTTAACGGATGAAAAAATATTCCTTATTGTTTCTGGTGCTTTTGGCCAACATATCGTACCATTAATTCATGAAATACCGCAAATTAAATCAATCTATGTATTTTGTGGTGTAAATAAATCGAATTATGAAGCATGGGCTAAAGAGTATGGAAAAATAAAAGGTGTCTTCACTCAAATTGTATCCATTTGTGATATACTTGAGCAAGATGTTCATCAATCAAATCATGATTTAATAGCAATTAGTTTTGTCCCATCATCTGACTCGTTCATTAATGTCAAATTAGATCAACTGGATCCGTCATTTATGTATACAAAGCTACTCAAAGAAATTCTTCTCGACATGAAGTATGATGAAACAGCAAAGAGAGAATTCGTTAACTATTGTCGAGAACAGTTCGTTGGTAACGTTCGTCAATTACGAGAAATTGATGAATTTGAACGAGAATATAATGACCACTCATCCATTTGGTGGTACACACACGGAATTGGCTTGTATCGTATGTTGAACAAAGCTTTGAGAACGTTAGACATTGAATTTATCGTAAAAATTGGTTTTTTCATTTGCGATCTACATCGACATATTGAACAACTTCATGCCAAAGAATTCAGTAGTCACTCGGTGCAACCATTTGTTGTTTATCGTGGTCAAGGTTTGTCCAAGACAGACTTTGACAAATTGAAGAAAGCTGAAGGTGGTCTTATGTCGTTCAATAATTTCTTATCTACAAGTACGGTCAGAGATGTCTCTTTCTCTTTTGCTGAATCCAACGCAAGCATTCCTGATCTAGTCGGTATTCTCTTTGAAATGACAATCAATCCATTGATTTCATCAACTCCATTTGCCTTAATAAATGACCACAGTTACTTCGAATCAGAAGATGAAGTTCTTTTCTCAATGCATACTGTATTTCGAATTGGTGAGACAAGAAGTATAGATAGAGAAAACAGACTGTGGCAGGTACATCTTACTTTGACCAGTGATAATGATCGACAACTACAAGTGCTTACAGAGCATATACGTCGAAACATCGAAAGTGGGACAGGATTTCAACGATTGGGCGCTCTTATGCTTGAAATGGGACAATATGATAGGGCTCTGGAAGTGTATGAAACATTGCTCAATGCGACACATTCGAATGAAGATCGACAAGAAATCTCGTCACTGCACAATCAATTAGGAGCAATTTATAGTCGAAAAGGAAACCTTGGCGAAGCTCTTGCTCATTATGAAAAATCACTGGAAATAAAACTTACTTATTTGTCTCCTAACGATCCTTCTCTTTCTTCTATTTATAGCAATATTGGTAGTGTTTTGCGAAATCAAAATCAATTAAACGAAGCGTTAGAATACATGGAGCGAGCTCTTAACATCGAACTTCTAGCTCCACAACCCAATTCACTTAAAATTGCTTCTTATCATAACAATATTGGTCTCGTACTGACTGATCTGAACAATTTCAATAATGCATTAATACATTATGAACAAGCGTTCGAAATTCAACAGAAATACTTGCCACCAAATCATCCTGATCTTGCTACATCATATAATAATATCGGCGCTATTTATAATGAACTTCAAGACTATAGCAAAGCTTTATCTTTTTACGAAAAATCTCTTGATATAATGCAACAATCGCTGCCACCCAACCATCCTGATCTTGCCGTGCCATACAATAATCTTGCCTCTATTTACAATGAACTTCAAGAATACAGTAAAGCTTTGTTATATCATGAAAAGTCTATGCAAATCATGCAAAAATCATTTCCACCCAATCATCTATCTTTAGCTTTCGGTTACCATAATTTGGCATTAACATTTTATCGTTTACATTTGTATGAAATCGCGCTAGAGTATGGTGAAAAAGCGATAGAAATATATTATCGTGCATTGGAACCTAATGATCCACAAGTGATAACTTGTCAAGAGACTCTGAATGCAATTCGTGAAAAATTATAAAAAAGATATATTTTAACAATAAGAATTTATTATTCACAATGCACTTTCTTTGTATTATTACATCTATCGTTTGTATGTTTCAGATCTTTTAGCTATCTCTTCATAGAAATTCATTAACAACACAACAGACATAACGATCGACTACTACAACACCTTCACTTAATCCATTTTCTCTACTGGCCATCGTATCTTGTTAAAAATCCAGTAACTGAACTGTTAGAGTATGTTATTAATGACTAAGGTTATAATCAGCTGTTTCTTTATTCTTCGTGACTATTTGGTGTAAGTGCATATTAGAGCATAGAAGCAAAGAAAGTTTCGAAAGTGCTTTTGATAATTGTCGAAGAAACGATACCACGAGCAAGATCGAGTTCTTATCCAAAAGCTTCAAGGCGGAAACTACACAAGAAGAGAGAAATTATTTTGACTAACAGGATGTGTTGAAAATGAGATAGAGAATATATTATCGAGATCCTATCCAAGCAGACTTTGAAAAGCATACGATAAGCGCAACGAGCGATCAAAAATTTGAAATTATATTTTTGTTCGTTCTGTTCCAGTTTTGGAAGCTCTCCATAGCCATCGAATTCCATATGTCGGGAAATTCGAGTTTGCGGCAAATTCAGATTTTTTAAAAGAACATCAACTTGTAACAAATCGGAGGTATAGAGTTATTTTGGGGTGAGGGCAAAGCCCTTTGAGGAAGTGGAAGAATGAGGGTAAAGGGAAACCCTTGACTAGAGGCTAGTACCTTTATCCTTATACCTCTATACTTCTACGGATGTTCTCTAAAGAGTCCTCTGATTTCGGTCTTGTTACAAGTTCAAATTCTCCATCAACTCATCGAATTTCGAGGACTCGGACACTGTATCCCATTCAACATTCATTTTCGATCCTTTGAACACATTTCTACACCTCAAAACTCACCGAAGTTTCAAGTGCTTGGATAGCAGAAATCTATCCAAAGAATACTGCTAACTTGTCCGATACATTTCAACTACTCCGAATCCATTGAGGTTCCGACCATTTGAGGTAAAGGAACATATCAGCGGGATACATTCGAGGACTCGGTAGAAACAAACCTATCACATGAATTGTTTTGACTGCTTGGTCTAATTTTGATTACGTGAAACTTCTTCAAAACTTCATTTTTAGATATCCTTTACTTTTATTCAATGATCTTAGCAGAATTATTTATGTCCGATATATACTTCGCTTTAATTCAATGATTTTCTGAACAGTATTTATCATCCACTGATTCAAAACATAAAACAAATCCATCCGTGCTCTTGACGAAGATATGCTCATATTGAATTATTACTGTTAAAAAATGTTTTTCTAAATCTTAAAAAAGTAGAAACAAAAGTTAAAAAAATGTACACAACTATCAAAGTATTATCTTTCTATGAATTAAAAAGATGATTTTCATAGAAGAATAATAGTTCATATGTAGTTTACATGCTCAATGAAAGTTAATTGTTAGTACCTATCTTCAAATCTGTTCCTCCGTATATATTCGATAGATTCCGACAACTCAAAAATAAGACATCTTGAGGACAAAAAACTTTTTTTTGTTCGAATTCCGGTTCTCTCGAGAAAAATCATTCCGGTGGTCGAAAACTATCTATCAAAACGACCTAACATCGAGCCCTCGACTTATCGGAAAGCAGCAATACGAGCAATCGATCTGGAATTTTAATACTCATCGGATGCTTAGATCAATGCGTCGAAATATCTATCGAGTAGCAGGCTGAGTTTTGTGTTATAAGATTATGGAAATAAAATTGCATAAATATTTGTGATGGAAGAAAAGAAAGCTAAAGTTATGGAGACTGACCATTACATAAAAATCCTCATTTCTTCTTGGAATGTCTCTACAAATACAGTTATTATTATTCATAAAATTTAAATATTTGATGGATAAATAAATTGTGAATTAAGATTTACAGTAAATACATTAATACTCAATCAGATAAAACCGGTAAAAGAAATACTTTTTTACGCAGTCAAAAGAATTCTATTGAAAAAATGGAATTTTGAAGACGATAATGTCCACAAACTTCCCAGGTAAAAAACCGATTGAAATCGATTATTTTTTTGATCAAAATTCATTTATAAGGGCGCTATTTCAATCAATTTTTAATCAAGAAATAATCCAATTTAATATGATTTTTTAACGTTGTTTTTTTTACATTGGTTGCTGTTTTCAACAGGGCAATTTATTTTCTTAGCGTAAAAAGTACATATTCTAATGCGTAAAGATTTGTTGAAATGAGCCGCTGTATGCCTGGGTAGTTTTCCCAGAGGAAAACAACAGATTACAGAAGTTCAACACTTTGAAACTACATGATACTTTATGAGCCTTTAAGACGCATAAAGTCTGTGATTTTCTCCTTTCAATAACGAACCTATATTGTCTAAAAAGCTTTTTTAAATTTCCATAACAATTATTCTATAAAACTCTATAATGGTGTAATTTTTGTAAATTCTTAAGATTATCAGTGAATATGGGCAACACAGGATGTTTTGGAAGAAAATCAAATTATATACGATTTAAGCAAAAAACCATCACTAACGAATTATTCTTTAAATTTACTTTAATTTGGCTTGATGATGAACAGAAAAAAAACTCAAGACTGAAACATTGTTTAAAAAAAATGAATCAACAGCTGATACAATTGGATGACAGTGATTTATGCGAAACATATATTAAGGAAAGACCTAATGACCACTTTAGTTTGATCGTCAGTCGCAAACTTGGTAATATTCTTGTACCAGAAATTGACGAGCTACCGCAGTTGGATTCCGTTTTTGTTTACGACTTTTTATCAAATGACATCTACAAATCATGGATGAATCAATGCCAAAAAGTAACTCATTGCCTTATAACTGAAGTTATTTCACTCTTTTGTCTATATTAAGATTGTCGACGATGTATTCATTGATCTAGATCAACTTGAGGGTGCTATTATAAATCGTATTCTATCTTTAAGAAAGGTTTGTAGATACAATTTTATTCTATTAATCTAATTTGGTTTGGCGCATTTTTAAAACACAGAAACACATGCGAATACTCAAAAGGAAACGAAAACGGACGTCTATACGTCTTCCTTGTTAAAATGTACGATAAGTTTAGTTCAATAGAAGAGCAGTCATCCTATTCCGCGATGTTGCACATTGCGGGAATCAATTATGCCCCCGGAACCAGTTCCATCCGATTCCAGAAATCCCAATCGTTGAACTAACTCGGCTTATTCGAAAACGATCGAGTTCTCTCAATTTTCGGAATCACCGGAATTCCGTTTCATTCTCACCCTCAGCATGCCTTGTGTAGTTACAGATAAATATCTAAAATAAGGGAGCGATTCCGGAACGGAATTTCGGGAATTAGATCGAAGCGGAATTAGACGGAATCGTACGGAATTCTTAGCAATTCTCATCAATTCCGTCCGATTCCAGAATTCCATCCGAATCCGGAATGGAGTGGAATCCGTCGGAATTACTAGGAATTAATGGTAATTCCGTCCGATTCCGCTTCGATCTAATTTCCAGAATTCCGTTCCGGAATCGTTCGCTGATTTTAGATATTAATCTTTCACTGCAGAAGGCATGCTGAGAGTGAAAATGAGACGGAGTTCCAGAATCGGATGGAACTGCTAGGAATTCCGTCCGATTTCGTCTAATTCCACTTCGATCTAATTCCCGGAATTCCGTTCCGTAATTGCTACCTTATTTTACATATTTATCTTTAATTGCAGAAGGCAAGCTAGGGGTGAGGATGAGACGGAATTCCGGAATCGGATGGAGTTCGGGAATCGCATCCAAGTCCAGAATCGGATGGAGTTCCGGAACGCATCCAATTCCGGAATCGGATGCAATTCCGGTAATTGCGAAAATTGAGGGAACTCGATCGTTTTCGAATAACCCGAGTTAGTTCGACAATTGGGAATTCCAGAATCGGATGGAACTGATTCCGGGGCGGATTTGATTCCAGCAATGTGCACCATCGCGGAATAGGATGTATTCTCCAATAGAAAGGATATAAAGTTTTCTTTGAGCGTGTTCATGACTGTTTGTATATCTTAGAAATACTCTTTAGTTTTCATTTGTATACGTACGTATATATGTAGATTGTAACCACTAACACTGAAATGACCAATATCAACGACGATTCAATAACAACTTCTCCTGAAAATACAGTTAGATCCGTCGTGAATACTAGTTCAAATTCAGTTCCGATCACTTCTGATCCATCGTACTATCTTATATGGCTAGATACAGATGCCAATAATGATGAACCAACTAAAAAGGAACTAAGATCTGTTATAAGATGTCAACTTTTGACGTTCGATAATGTCAATACTTGCGAGCAATATGTCTTCGGTAATCCCAATGCTCGATTCATAATTATTGTCTCATATGAACTTGCTTCCGTAATTACACCAAGAATTGTTTCTCTTCAACAGATCATCACTATTTTTGTCTATTCGAACAACAATACAGTAAATACTTATCGACCATGGACCGATCAATATCTTACCGTACGTGTTGCTTATGAATTCTCATTGACAGAAGAGAATTTTATATTTTTTTTTCCAGAAAGTTCAACCAATAGTGTCAGATTTATCAAAACTAAAAACTTTAGTTCAATACGAATTTTATAAATGTGGTTTCTATAGGACCGTAAGTTAATCTCAAATAACTTTTGGTAGCTCAATTCTTTTCCACTTGAAAATCTTAGGAATTCTTACGTCTAAATTTTTAAAAATTTTATTGTAACTTGTGATATTTATTCAATATGACATAGATTGGTGAAGAGGTGAGAATAGTAAAGATGACGATGAGAGTTTAATGTATTCAATTATGCCTTTTGTCGGATTCAGAGCGAGGATGGATGCTATTACAAAAGATTTTCAAGTGTTTAAATAAATGCAATAACTTTCAAATAAATATATTACAATAGTCTCCTAAAAGTTCTTGTTTTGATCGTTTGTCGATTGTATATTTTTAGGATAGTAATGCTTCTAAGAATGATATAATAATAGATATATTTAATCAAAAAGAAATGGCAACTAAAAATTTAAAAATTGAAAAAGGAAATTTTCTATGGTTCAGACTCTTTGTCGAAGTTCTTATCCATATGAAAGACAATGCACGAGCGCATCATGATCTAGTAGAAATATTGCGTATGAACTATCCTCAGTCGAACTTCGTTGCCGATTTTAATCAAAATTATACAGCTGATAAAGCGATTGAATGGCTTACACGCGATGACTCGTGCTTACTAAAAGAATTAAATAGAGCATTGAGACAACAACATTTAGATCATTTATTTGTATTTCGATACGTTATTAATGATATTCATCAACAACTTAAAACAGAACATGATAAAGAAATAAAAGACAAAGAAAAAACTCTCACTTTATATCGAAGTCAAGTCATATCTGAGTTCGAATTAAGCCAACTTCTTCAAGCAAATACAGGTGAACTTATAGCAATTAATAGTTTTATGTCAACATGGAGTGATCGAATGAAAGCTATTGATTTTCACAAAGAACAACATCATGTTGGTCTCAAACATATTTTATTTGAGATTGAAGTAGATTATACAAAAAAATCGCGCCCTTTCGCTCAAATATATGGAAAAGAACAAGATTTAACATTGTTTATGCTTGGATGTGTATTTCGTATTCGTTCAATTATGGAAGATCATACATTTCATTGTTACGTCATGAAAATTGAGTTATGTAGTGACGATGATTGTGATCTCAAAAATATATTTGATCACATGACAAAAGATTTCATTCAACCTGAAACAGATTTGATTACATTGGGTAGTTTATTACATAGAATGGGAGAACTAGACAAAGCTCGTAAATATTTCCAGTTACTTTTACATGAATTAGATGAAAACGATCCTGATCGTGCACATTGTTTTGATGGTTTAGGACATATCGAAAATGATCAGGGCAGATTTAGAGAAGCATTAAAATATTATCAACAAGCACTTAACCTGCGTATGAGCCATAACTCATCCCATACAAATCATTCGCTTGTCGCTCTTAGTCACATTCATATTGCTAATGACTATAAAGATATGGGAGATTACAATGAAGCATTGCAAAATGTGGAAAAAGCACGAACCTTTATTCGACAGCAAAATTTGCAAGAAGACCGAATAAAAGAGGCTGCCTGTCACATTATTATGGGATCTATTTTATATGAAAAAGCAAAGTGCATCGAAGCTCTTGATGAATTCCAACAAGCCCTGGACATAAATAAACAACAAGGAATTCCAGATGATCATCCAGATCGAGCATCGATCTTTCAAAATATGGGTCTATGTCATCTAACTTCCGGAACTATAATCCATAATCCTACTTTAGCACTTGATTATTGCGTACAAGCACTAATCATTCGATTGAATACATTGCCTCAGAATCATCGTTGCACAGGTATTACCTATCGATCGATAGGCTTAGCATATGAACAATTAAAGGAGTATCAAAGTGCCTTGACATTCTACAAAGAAGCTAATATCATTCATAAAGCATTGAATAAAACTTTTAATGAACTACAAAAGACAGAAAATGACATTAAACGAATACAAAAGTAATTTTTTCCACGTAAACATATTCAAATACTTTCGACTTTTGCTTATAGACACCTCTCAGATCCAATGTTGCGTCCAACGCATCAATTTAAAACAGTAAGAGTCCAATATAATCTATGTTATCTTTTAAGTTTATAAAACTATTTTCAGCAAAGTTCTCAAAATGAAGCACCTGCTGATATAGGTGCCATTAAGTTCAAAACTGAGAGGATATCACCGCAGCTATGTTCTACAGAAGTGCCAATACAAGTAGTCACTCGACGTATGATTTTACTCGGACGTTCAAATGAAGGTATGAAACGATTCGTGTATTAATTCTGCTTATCAATACTTTTTAGTAAAAAGTTCATTTGGAGATGCATTACTTGCACAAGATAATTATTTTATGATTAACCAAGGTTCATCTTCAGTAACATATACAAATGAAAGTAGTCATATCGTAGGCTTTCGAGACTTTTATGGAAGAAAACTAATGATCGTTGATACACCTGCTTTTGCTAATGAATATGGTTCAAACTCTATTATACGAACGAAAATTACACACTCACTAGAGCAAGCAGCGCCCGGGCCACATGCTTTCTTATTTGTGCTTGAATTTACCCCTGAATTGTCATTTTCAGAAGAAGACGATAAGAAACTGTGCGAATTTCTTATCAGCATATTTGGACCTACAATTTACCAATATATTGTCTTTGTATTTACTAATCTGGAGAAACTTCAAAGAGCTGGAATCGAAATTGATCGATATCTCAAACAACGTTGTAGTCAAACATTTATTAATTTAATGAAGAGATGTAAAAATAGATATATACCAATCGACAATCGAGCACCACCTAACGCTAAAGATGCTAGTTTTGCTGAACTCTTGCTTATTATCGATAGAATGCTCAATGAAAATCAAGGAAAAGAATACACATACCAATCGTCTTCGCTACAACAAACATTAAAATTCACAACACAAATGTAAAAGTTTAGCTAAATTATCGCGATATAAAATCATCAAAAAAAGTGTTTGATTTTGTTACTATAGACGAAACCTTTTTCAATCTAAAAAAACATCTAGTTTCAGTACTTCTGATCAATTGTGATTTGAGCAATTTATCTAAAAGTTTGTATCGGATACTGAATCACCATTACAATATTTATTCAATCTCTTTCACTGTGGTTTTACAGTTACTGTAATTAATTCCATTTTTATATTAAAGTAATCAGTAAGAATAAAAAAATAGCCTTTGAAAACGGTGGTGCGTTTTTTTCACAATAGTATTGGCATAGTATGACACAAGACCGCTATTTAAACTTAGTGAATAATTCGAAAAATACTGCAAAAATTATTTCGATATGAATTTCATAACTTTCTTAGTTTTTAAATAGAAAAGCATTTGCTGAGAAGAGTTAGGTTTTGCATTTTGCGCAGAGTTGGTCAAAATACTCGAAATATTCGTACTCGAGTACGATTTTAGTCGTACTCATACTCGAAAAAGTCCGTACTTGCCCAGCTCTGTTTTTTGCGTTCTTTAACACCGTAAATCTTCGAAATATAATTTTAGTCTAAATAACGGTCTTCTCCTAACTGCAGGCAAAGTTTTAAGGATTATCAAGTCCTGCGCAGTATTGAATTTACTTTTTATAATGGAATGATGTCAATTATAATATAATACTCAATTTTATTTTTATCACTCTCACAGGGAACAGAGATCAACCATTCATGATTCTACGGCATTATTAAGACACAACTCAAGTAGCTCGGATACTTCTGATAGGCACAATCTGGATAACGAAGTCACCAGCTGGAAGAAAACTGTAAGTGAAAAATGGCTTTGTCTGTATACAACGTATTGACATATACAGTTGAGATTTTTGCAAACGTCTCATTTAGATTCTTTATCATCAAATCAGTAGCTAAAACTGTCAAGATAACGGTCGAAGCTGATAGATCGATGTCAAGTTACATTCTACGTAGATTTTGCAAACACGAAAGACAAAATACCATTCCATAGTAATATATATCATGAAAATTGTTTTAGATTCGCGTTTTGTATCCAAAAATCAAAGGGGTTTTTCTAATACCATATTGATCAAAATTTTTTAGCCAAGCAAACTTTTTCTATCTTCAATATTTAAATAGCTCAATTAGCGACATTTACAGCTGTTTCATCAATTTTGTCACAAAGAAAGACAAAGTTGAACTTTCTAACAACGCTTGATCTCATTTCCATAAGTTTTTCAAATTCGCATCACGAGTAATAACAGTAAATACATGTTAGTTTTTTCGCGGTCTTCACCAAAGTTTGAAAAGTGGGT
This sequence comes from Rotaria sordida, assembly GCA_905250125.1. Taxonomy (NCBI): domain Eukaryota; kingdom Metazoa; phylum Rotifera; class Eurotatoria; order Philodinida; family Philodinidae; genus Rotaria; species Rotaria sordida. The sequence continues at coordinate 128,182 of CAJNOL010000373.1, read as the reverse complement.
GTTGGGTGTAGATGTGGGTGTAGGTGTGGGTGTGTGGGTTAATGAAGAGAAGATCCGCATCCACACAGTCACAGTTACACCCACACCCTATCGATAAAGATTTTGAAAAAAATTTTGTCAAAGTCATTTTTTACTTGTTCTCTATGTAGAATTACTCTCTCGGAATTTTGTGAATATCTCTCTTATTGTGGAACTCACATATATATTCGAAGAAGATAGTGAGTGTAAGTTTTTAGTTCAAGTTTTCGCGGCTCTTCTCTCCCCTCCATTACAGACACTTAGCAACCGAAGCCCCAATTATAGACCTTAGCAATCGAGAATAATAGGCGTCAGATTCTCTAGAGGTTTTTTGAAAAATTGATCAAGTTATAATTTCGAAAGATGATCAACATCATTGTTTGTGAGTTGATTAATATATATAATAGTCCATAAGATCTTCTGTAGATATAATTAATATGTAAAACAGACGTATTTGCCAATTCATTCAATGATTATAATAATATGAATGTTAAATTAAGAAAAACGAATTAAAAGAAAATGAAAAATAGCGAGCGAATAGCAGCAATGCAAACAAAAAAACTTGTTAGCGCAGCCCCTTTAAAGCTGAAATGTGGAACTCATATATGCTCTCTAGCCTCATTAAACTAATACAAAATATGTAAAATGAGAAACCTCTCGTAGACTATAGTTGTTTTGTAGGATAATCGAAAAACAGAGTAAGAACCTTTCTAATTTCTGCATTTCGAACAGAAATTTTTTTTCTACGGGGGCCCTATTTTTATTTTGCATTGTTGCTATTCGCTCATTCTCTTACATTTTTTTAAATTCGTCTTTCGTAATTCAACATTCTTGTTATTATAATCATTGAATTAATTGACAAATAAATCTGTTTTACATATCCATGATATGTACAAGAGATCTTACGTACTATTATATATATTAATCAGCTCACAAACAATGATGTTGATTATCTTTCAAAATTATAACTTGTTCAATTTTTTGAAAAAAACTAGAACGTCTCACGCCTGTTATTCTTAATTGCTATAAGGTCTGTAATGGGGGGTGTCTGTAATGGAGAGAGGAGGAGCCACGAAAACTTGAACTTAAAACTTACACTCACTATTTTCTCCAAAAATATATATGAGTTCCACAAAATAGGGTGCCCCTAGAAAAAATAAAAAAATTCTGTTCGAAATGCAGACATTAGAAAGATTCTTGCTTTGATGTTCGATTATCGTGCAAAATAACTATAGTTTACAATAGATTTTTCACTTTACATATTTTGTATTAGTTTAATGGGGCTAGAGAACATATGTGAGTTCCACATTTCAACCTCAAAGGGGCTGCGCTAGTAGGCTTTTTTTTTTGATAGTTTGACTTGAAATTTTTTTTTTCAAAAGATAGTCTGTGTAATTCTCTACAAAACCCAATAAAAAATAGCTCTTCAAAACGATAAATTACAATCACCTGAAACCTCTTTCGTCAGAAGAAGAGAAATAATTAGTTTTATTTAAAAAATGTGTTTGTGACAGTGGATCTTTTTGGAGTTTAGTACTGCTGATCAAATGTGGCTTTTCAGTTATTTTTTTTTGAAGAGCTGTTTCTATTGTGCTCTGTAGAGAATTGCAGAGGCTATCTTTTTGAAAAAAAATTTCAAGTCAAATTATCAAAAAATAAGAGAGATATTCACAAAATTCCGAGGGAGTAATTCTATATAGAGGAAAAGTAAAAAAATGACTTTGACAAAATTTTTTTTTCAAAATCTGTATCGATGCAGTTCTCTCTTAGAGTGCATGCAAATCGAATACAATTTGTTTTGATTGATAGCTTAGATGCCATTCTTCAAAAAATATATTCAATATCTCTCCACGATTGAATATGATGAAGATCGAAAAAAAAATAAAAAGGGGGTCGGAACTTAAGAAACATCCTTTAGTAGTTGCTCGCATTCTAGAGTTATTCGCATTATACGCTCCCTTACCTATTTAATTCTAGCGCCTACAATAATATGAATCTTCTTCTTTTTGGTTCTCCCTAATTTAGTCTGATTTGTATATTTCAGCGTCGTTTATCAAGTGAAAAAGTTGATGTTGGATCAGCTCCCGTTTTCAATAGCGATCTTGTTGGTCTGTCTCTACAACCGTACAAGCATTACTTCGCATCTTGTGAACAAAGTAAATTATTTATTATATGTGTATTTGTTCTCATTTTTGTTTACAGATACTGTGAATAATATATCAGTGGTTTTGAAACCTATGTCAAGTGATATCTCCAATATCTTAATTGCATGTCTTGATGTCGATTCTTCATTAATGTCATCAGATTCATCGTACTTAGTGAAATTATTTGATGATGAATGTGTTTGTATCACTGATCTGCTATCTATAACTGATAGATATGTTTATTTCATTGTATCAAGTTCAGTTGGTAAATATATTGTTCCATTAATTTATCAACATCGATGTGTCGAACAAATATATATATATTGTCCAGATGATAATCAATCAGATCCTTCATGGACGACTCATTTTCCAAAAATTAAAGATTGTTGGATTGATTATAGTATACTTGTTTCTCAAGTATATAAAGATATCGAATCGATCCTTTCGCGATCATCACTCTGGTCAAACGAAGAATTAATTGATAGATGTTATACTCAAACTTTACTTAAACCATCGAATTGGTCGTCTGTTTCGTTAGATTTATCAAATGTGCAAAAATATTCAATCTCAAACAAACAAATTCGTATTGTTGTTTTGCATTGCGGCAATTATGCATTGTTTCATACAGACAGTCAACGTTTCCACCTTTCGGAATTTCTCGATGTCGTCAAATGTGTAGAATATCTTGAAACAACTGATATTAGATCTGTATTTTTGATTATTTCTGGCGAAATCAAGAGTATCATGCATGATCTGAGAAAAATTACGGTATTAAGACGAATTTATGCAATCTATTTATTTGTACCGTCTATTGATCAAGAAAAACTGGACAGGACTCTATGTAGTTATAAAGACATTGGCAGATTATTCGATAATCTCCAATTTCTACTCACGTGTTTAACTGCCGACATCAAATTTTACTTGGAACAACTACTTTATATGCCTATAGTATCGATATTTGCTTCACAAAATAAAATAGAAGATAATGGTGAATTATGTCTTACAGATAAACAAACAAAGTTTGCTGCGTTTCAGTTATTTGTAAATATTTTACAAGAAGCGCCTGCTTCTATTTTCCGCGACCAAAAACTGTGCGATCGTTGTTTCACTTTGGTAGAAAATGAATCAGACAGTGAAAATGCTCTAGAAATTCTAAAAGTTCAGACAAATAAAATTTTCGATTGGTTCATAAATGTTCCGTTCTTGTCTGTTATCATAAATAGTTTCTTACGAGAACAATTTCCTCAAAATCTTCTTGATATCCAACAACTGCTGAAGACTATTGATCAATGTTTTGCTGAATTGTCTCCGACGACTTCATCTGCTGTTGTCTATCGAGTTCAATTTTTATGCGACGAAGACTTAAAAACAATAACTGAAAATATTAAAGAACTGGTTGCTTTTCATACATATCTGTTGACTACAAAAGATTTATTGACGGCGAGAACAATTGCACGACAAGCTGCTGATCGTGGATTGATGGTTATCATATTTCAAATTGAAATTCCTGCACAGACGCGTGTACTAGAACTAAACAATAATCGGTTAATGTTTTCATTTGGCAGTATTTTTTCAGTTCGATCTGTCGATTTAGCACCTGATGGTGTCTGGTATGCTCAATTAAAATATGATGATTCGGATTTTCAATCAATTCAAGCACGATTACAGCTGCAAATTGGTGAACAACTCACTTGGCTAACACTCGGCAACTATCTGTGCGCTCTGAATCACTTCAATGAAGCTAAATCGTACTATGATTATCTAATAAGTGCACTGCCCAAAAATCATCAGGCACTTCCATCAATTTATAACAATATGGGATTAATGTTTGCAGGATCAGGTGATGATAAAAAAGCAGCAACATATTTCGAAACCGCCATGAATTTACTAGATAAGATGCCTCCAAATACAGATCAGAATTCACAAGGTGTTTGTTTGAGAAATTTATCTCAAATAATCGAAGATATAACAGCTGTTGATTATTGCATATTGTATGATAAAATGGCTGAGGTGTATCTTCGACAATTGAAAGTTGAAGAAGCTCTGAAATGTTATCGAAAGGCACTTGAATTAGCGACTGATCCTTTATCGCGTATTCATTTTGAACAAAAGATTAAAAATATTCTTGCTTCTATATAATAAAACTTCAATTTTAAAATAATTTTTTTCAGATGATTGTAACTTGAGTATTTAACACTTATTTTCATTTTTTAGATATTAAAGGAAGATGTTCCAGTGTAACAGCAATATTAGTAAAATTGCAAACCAATTCAGCAACCAATCGTCTATAGACAATAATATAATGCCGTAAGAATTAATTTGACTATTTCTTTAATGTCATTGATAGAAAATAGTTTTGTCTGCGTTTTAGATCGAGTGATAATTCATCTAGATCTGGCTCAGATCAAAATCTCTTCTGTATATGGTATCATGATGATGATGTTAGTAAAGATGTCCAATATAAAATGAGGAATCATTTGAGTAGATTATTTACTTATGTTCGTATTTTCAATGATTTATTTGAATTCATTGCATATCTTACTCGTCCTCTTCTTGTGAAAAAAATATTTTTTATTATTACTGGCAAAAACGCTCAATATTTGTGTAGTGTAGCTAAAAATCGTCTACAATATGAGAAGGTTTATTTATTTCAATCACCTTCATCTGTCGCTACTGACCCTGTTATTGTTGATGAGATGAATAAGTTATTTACACAAATATCTGAAGATATAAAACTTTATTTGAATAATCAACAGTCCCCTTCCACTATGAAATCATCATCGAGCAGGTGTCGCGAATCGGTTGATCCACCACCATGGAGTGTATGGAACTCAAAAATAATGGAAAATTCATTTCGATATTGGAAGAAAGAATCGCCGGAGTTTTTTCTGTTTCAAACATTGACTAGAATCCTTACACGAATGAAATGTGATCACAAACAATCTCTTGCAGAAATGATTGCAGAATGTCGTCTATATTACATTGATGATACAGCAGAAGTACAAAAAATTGATGCTGTTGAAAATAATTATAAAGCTAATGATGCCGTTTGGCATTACACTACAGATTCTTTTTTATTTCGATTGGTTGGTCGAGCATTTCGATCAGAAGATTTTGAGCGTATCTTTATATTTCGTCGTTACATTATTGATCTTCATTCGGAACTTGATAAACTAATTAAAGAACAAGAGAGTCTACAGAAAATACTTCGATTGTATCGCGGTAAAAAACTGTGTCAAACTATTTTACAACAATTGCAAGATAATATTGGAGCTTTAATATCCATGAATGGATTTCTATCGACTACACTTTGTCGAGAAACTGCTCTAGAGGAATTTGCAGGTGTTGGACAGAATCGAGATGATTGTGAGAGTGTACTATTTGAATTTTGTATTGACGAGACAATCAGCCGAACACATGCTGATATTTCTGTAATTAGCCAATATCCAGAAGAAGAAGAAGTGTTATTCACCATTGGATCTATATGGAGAATTAACTCTGTGAAAAAGAACAATGATTTATACTGGATCGTTACACTATCGTCATGCAGTGATGTTAATTTAAGAATAATTCAATATTTTGAACAATTTGCGGATGATTCAACTTTTCTTATGTTGGGTGATGTTTTGCGTCAGTTGGGACAACACGTCAAAGCAGAAAAGTTTTATTATAAAATGTTAGATGAATCAACAATAAAAGATGAAACACGAGTCACTCTATATTATAATATTGCAATGATCAATTTTGAACAAGGCAGAGATTCTATGGCATTAATGTATTTTCAGAAAGCAGAAAATCTGATCTCTGCAAGAGTGTTCGATACAGAACCATTGATTCCTCAATCTTTGTATTCTTCGAGTACTGTTCCACCACGAATTCATATTTTAAACAATATGGCTTGTTTATATCAAAAGAATGGTGATTCAGAAAGTGCTTTTCTATATTTTGCTAAAGCGCTCAATGATGAAAGAAGCGATCGAATAAATAAAGCAACAGTCTGTGATAATATTGGATTACTTTATTATAGCAAAGGAGATTATGAAACGGCTCTCCAACATCTTTCACAAGCACTTGAACTGGCTCAAGATCATTCATCTTTGGCTAAATTTAAACAACATTATGATGCTGTCAAAAGACATTTACTTTCTAAAAACATTTCTGATGGAAAAAAATAAATAACTTCAATTCAATCGGATATCGTATGTCAGAGAAGCGGATACGATTGCATTTGTTTTTTTACTTTCGTAATAAAAAGTTTATTTTTTCCAGCAACAAAAATTAGTTTCCAATCAAAGTTTCATTTTCAATTTCCTAATAATGATTTATAATATCAGAATATTTGCTTTAGTCTTCATGGCATAACTTGATAATTGTTAAAAATCAAATCTAATCGGTCGTTGGATGTAAAACGTAAATATTTGACAGGCATTTTCTATTTTTTTTTTGGTAGTTCATTCAGTTCTTTTTGATGTGACTAATGTCAAAAGTTGAAATATATATTCCGATATCTAAATCTTCACTTTTTTTTCTGTCTTCTCGATCTTCACTACGAAGTAAAACCTTATAATGGACTTAAGATAGTATTAATCCTTATAAAACTGATTACACCACTTAATTTGCTCTATAAAAAAACTGAATTTTATCTCTATTCGACATTTTGAAATCTTCTCTCATACACAAATAAGATAGAGCTTTAACCTTAACATATTCATATTGAACCAATAATCAATTATTCACAAGCCCGATAGAATTTATTTCATTAAGGTTTTAAAGCAAACAGATTGTGATGAGAAGAAATGATTAACAGCTATTGTTCTGCTCTATGGAAGTGTATATAATCGTAATTGCTACATTTATATTACACAGAGCAAAACGTGCTATTCATTGGAAAAATGGTCCAACTATCCTAAGGTCACAAACAGATTTCTACTCGCTTTGATCACATTTCAATCAGCTACGATGCGGGTGTGTGGGTGTGGGTGTGAGTACACAATAACTACGAACATTCACACCCACACACACCCGCACACTCACACCCACATCCAAACTACACACTCATACCCACATTCATACCCGCACCCACATCCAAACCACACACCCATATGTAACGATAAATAAAAAGAGAGATGGTATGACAGACTGGAGGGGGTAGCTTACCGCCACCATCGATAATGATGTTTATTAGCTACCTCACATCTTCAGAATGTCTCTATTGCACATTCAACACACGCTTAGATATGATACAGAAACAAAGGGAGAGAGACGGCACAGAGAGAACAATAGAGAGAGAAAGAGGAAAGAGGAAGAGCAGCGATCCATGACGTATATATCGGCACACCATACCCACATCCACATCCCGAACTTGTGAAATTTGATTTTGAAAATAAATATAGTTCTCCATAGTGATTATCACATATCATTTTGGAGAATCTATTCGAAGACAATCGATCCTATCCCTCATGAGTTTTTCAGGATAATATTCACTTTATCCTTCAGTTCCGCTGGCACCACAAACACACACATCCACATCCACACCCTCACGTGCTTCTTTAAAAAGAATAATATTATTCTTGATCAAGGATCTCTTTGCACATTTCTTTGATTTTACTTCAAATTTTTTATGCACACCACAATGACGAGAATTATCAAATTACTGTCAATATTTTGGTGTATAAGTACGTAGTGAAACGGTGAAATTCGAAATTAAACATCGATAACTTCTTGTGCTATTTCACTATCTGGATCGACATTGGTGCCAACAATGAGAGATCGTTGATACATCGAGAGTCTGAGTGGCTGCTTGACACCAGATGGTGATCCACCTAGACAAAGTCGATGAATACTTTTTTATTTGTTGAAGGCTTACTTACCGGAAATATTGAGTTCACAAGGCCAATGTGTACATGTTATTCTATCTCTGACAAACTCTTCTCTAGTCTTGCGAAATTCTTCGAGTTTATCAGCAGAAACCATTGCTGTTGGACTCATACATACATAAGCGACAATGCGTAACAGTTGAGGAATTTTGTCTTCATTGAAGATTGTCACCTCTTCAATATCGAGAGCTGGTGTATTGCAGTGAATGCATCGAGAATCAAAGACGACTAGATCACCAGCTTTGCATTTGACTAGACGTGGTTTGAATTGTTTGAGCAAAGGATGATTTCTACGTACACGACAGAAATTGGCTCGTTCCTTGCCGATTCGAGTGATGGATTGAAGTTGCTCAAAATGTTTATGTGATTGAGGTACGACAACAAGACCACCAGTGAATTCATTATTATCTGTTAAAGATACGAAACCTTGAATCGAACATCGATGAGACTTTTCAATTGGATTCTATTAAAAAATAAAATAAAATAAAATAAGATAAAAGAAGAAAGAACTAACCTGATCGCAATGATACCATCCACTTATTGTCTTCCATGCTGAATTCCAATGCCAATCACGAAAACAACCAACAGCATCGAATGAAACAAGCAACTCATTCGTTTGCCAAAGTTGAGCAAAAATCTTTTTCACATTTGGATTTCCTCGTATCGACCATGCAAACTGTGACTGACCGAAACCTTCATCTGGCATTAATCCAATGTAAGCTAGACCGGGCCATGCAATGTCCCATGTTCGTGCATCATCTCGTTTTATTTGATATGGTGCTGACAAATTTTCCAAATGTTTCCATAGTAAATCGATATTCGAGGAGATCTCATCAGGCGAAAGCACATGAGAAAATACTGCATAACCATTGTCATTTAAATGTTCGATACCTTCTTGTATTTGTTGCGCATTATGAACAGGAAAACGAGGAGATTCTATTTGATAATCAATAAATAATGCTGGATTCGATTTAGTTTTCTGTGTCGATGACGATATTGACGTAGAACCATATTGGCTCATGATGAAGCTAAAAGATCTCTTTCGTCGATTATTATCTATTCACAAATGATGAAAACAAAACTGGCTTTATAGTCAGATGAGATGACTTGCACAAGAATCGTGATGCAATATTCTGAAAGAACGAAAAATAACAAACTTATTCGTGATATCAATAATGACTCATTTGATCAAGTTTTTTCTTTAGAATACAAAGGTGAGTGTCTTCACTCTCACCTACGCCATCAGAGATAATGACGAATCCAGATTCGATTTACATTGAAATGGAGATTTCGACTATTAAAAATGATAAACAATTTGGTGTAATCAGAGTCCTCAGAGAATGTTGATCATAGATTGAGCAAAATCACATCGAAATCTTCTTCATCAATCCATTCAAACAAATCAATCTTCTCGTTTCAGATACCTCGAACAAACGATCCATTTATCAAATAGACTCTATTGTCGATATTTTCATAAATCAATATCTCTATTGAATCGCTCGCCGCTGTTCGTGATCAGTGACATTTACCCATGTAAAAAAAATATGTAAAAAAATCAATTTTAATAATCAAAAAATCGATTAAAAATCGATTTTTTGATTATTTTTTTTTTACATGGGTAGTTGCATAACAAATCCGGTTCCTTGCACGATAAGACAGACATATCAGAAAAAGAACGAACCAATATAAAATACAACAATTATCTCACGTCGGTTTCTGAATGATTTTTGTTTTTCATCAGAACTCTGTACAGTTCTTTTTGGTTTGTTGAATATCGAAACCGAGTCCCCAAATTGAGTTCTTTAATAGAAATATGTAAAGAGTATATATGAATTGATATGACTGTGAAGGATGACGAGTGGATACAGTGAAGACCTTCACTCATCCTTACCCTATTTGCCTGTTGAATTTTGTCTTCTTCCCTCTTCAAAAGTATCACTTTTTTTTAATACTTAAATTAAGTTTTTTAGTCTCATCCTCACCATTGCAAGCTTCTTTGGACAGAATTATCCAAAAAAGGCTCAGAAAAAAATTTGTAGAAGAGGATTCATGCATCAAAAATTGATGTTGTGGATAAGAGAAGAAAACAACATTCAGTAGCCAAACAGTAATTCTTGATGTCACAGTTACAAGAATACACGAGACATATTTGTATTTTTCACAACGAATTCTCATTCTATATGGCTGAAACTTCCCGAGTGACTTAAGTAATCATAGATATATCTATGATATAAATATAAGGTTAAACGATAATGGTTGAGAGAAATAATTGGAAAGACCAGATATGTCGTTTATTTTGGCCAGAAGGATATAGAGATTAGACAAATTCATCTCCATGCGTCATAATAGATCGTTTACTTGTTTATTCTAGTAATACTATGTTAATTTTTAGAAGAGATACTTGTAGTAAAAAAGCAAAAATCAATCTAGAAAATAGATCGAAATTGAATACAGTTGGCAACTACTTGTGCATGAACTCTTAACTTCAAGACATACCAACAATCAAACCAGATGGAGTAGAGAGAAAGTAACATCTGAGCGATCCAAGTCCTGTGTTTTAGATGTTTGTTGATAATTAAATTGAAAAAGTGAAGGAGCGAAGATGAATCAATATTAGCAGTACAGAATGGAACCTATCGATTCCATAATAGGATCGATTACTAAGAAAATATCAGGTTTCCATGGCTTTGATGTCCTTGTAGTCAGCACTATCGTCAATAGAACTGTCAGCTGATCAGAAGCCATGTTTTTACTTGTTGAGCTCAAGCCTGACGACTCTTCAATAAATATTCATTTTCAAAAATATACAACTTAAAATGATAATCAGTAAGGCGGAAAAGAGTCCTGTTGTTTATTTAGGATGTTTTCATTTATCAGTTTGATAAAATCACTCCACAATTTGATCCTGTTGTTACAGCTAAAAAAAATAGCCCAGTAATGATGAATTAGTCGCATCTTGTCTATAGTAAATTTCGGAATTGTGAATATATTTCAATATTGGCGTCGCAGAAGTCATAAGCCAGTTGGTCCCTCTTGGATACTAACACACTCCTCTCATGAGATATATTCATGCATAAGATATCGAAAAATGACAATTTTTCCGTCCATTCGGTAGTGTTGATCAACTCATCAATGGTTCATCAATTTGAGCTCATTTTTTTGTAGCAAGTATCCGGACCTGATATGCATTCACATTAAAACTTCAAACCAAATGGATATATCCATGATAAGATATAACGCTCACAAAAATCGCAAAAAAAAA
>CAJNOL010000373.1:95843-116782 GCA_905250125.1 Rotaria sordida | reverse complement strand
GAATGGGTCTCCTGAAATAGAATTATTTTTCATTTCTGATAATAATTTTCAGATTTGAAAAGAAATGTACTCGTTTTTACTACTTTTATTAGTTAGTAGAATAACAATAACAGCAACTTAGTACTGCATGTTTTGTTGATAAAATGTTGGCGATACCCTAGAGAACTTTCAGCCTTTGTAATAGTAGCAATAAACATGATCACGTGGTGAGAGTGAATCCACAGGGCACGATACTTCACTCAGAAAGATAAGAACAATAGTTCGCATCTTATCCACCTCCAGAAGTATACATGGTCCTGTTTTTGTTTTAGTTACTCACCCTTCTAACTGTGATAAGAACGATAGTTCGCATCGCATTCATCTTCTCGAGATATACAACAACATTTCAGATGGTACACTGTTTTGAATTCTTCCATATAATATTGCTTTTGTTGTTTTTCACCGCTTCTCAAGCCAATCAAGACACTCATCCAACAGTTGGAGTCATCCGCTGGGATGCCTGGAATTTGTTCGACGGCCAATACGATCCCATCTCCTTCTATTCTCATCGATGTTTAAGTCCTGAAAAGTTCCATTATCGGCTACCGTTTTTTGCAACAGTTCTCTCTCCTACGAACACTTCGTACAATGCAGATCTGCAGAGTGTAATGGATCAAGAGATACTCTATGCGAAACATGCAGGTCTCGACTATTGGGCTTTCGATACATATTGTACATATGGGCCCAACTGTACTACCAACTCGACATTTTGTGCTGAATATTTACAGATCGCAAATCAATATTGTCCTCGAAATCCTGCATACGGCTTACATCGATACCTTTCGAGTCAATATAACTCTCTAATCAAGTTCACTCTTCTCTTGTTAGGTTCTTCTCCATGTGATTCTGCTTTTCAAGAGAGTTATCTTGAACTCATGGTACATCCTCAATTTCAAACTGTATTAGGAGGTCGTCCACTTCTGTATTTATTTCAATTCGACGATGCAGAAGCCAATCTTTGTGGAGGTGGATGGTCTGGAAGTAGAGAAGTATTTAATAGGTTTCGACAGATGGCCATAAATCGAGGTGAATTGTAATAGTATGGGCATAATTAGACTTGGAAACAGACTGAGTAATATATATGGAATTCTGATAGGATTATAACATACTCAACAACTGTGAGAAAGAATACCTTACGATACAGAATTTGCTTCTCTATTATTATTATTATTGCTGTAGTATCAGTAAAAAAAAATAGTTCTTCTGATAGGAAAAATGAAACATGCTCTATCTGACCATTGATGATACATATAGCTTATTTGTCTTTTTACCATAGGACTACAAAATCCATACATGGTTTTGATGGACTTTCAAGTTCCAACTGTGCAAGCTCATGCCGCCCTTCTCGGATTCGACGCAATTTCGATGTACGCTTTACCCGGTGGAACCATCGAGGTAGACATATTGATCTATAACAATATAGACTAAAGCATTTCATTGATTTCAGGGCTCACCGTTCATCGACCTAGTTCATACTGCTCAACAGTAAGTTGTGTGCATTTCGTAAAAATATTCTAACGAACTGATATGATAATAGATGGTGGCAATCTGCTCATGACGTCCAAGCAAAAATGGTACCGATCGTTCCTACTGGTTGGGATGCCCGGCCACGCTATGAAAATCCTGTGCCATGGCTCATTGAAGGACCAGAGCATTATTTTCAACCTACTGGCGAAGAATTGCAACAATTCTTTAAGACAGCGATCAACTTTACTTGTCAATATAATGAGACAGCTGAGGCGCAGACGATACTCGTCTATGCATGGAACGAAAATAGCGAAAATGGTGCTCCTCTTATTCCTACGCTAGGAAATGGTACTTTCTACGTTGATGCTTTATCGAAGATACTTCCATTGTACTGTTAATCAGAACCTCTATATATACAAGTGCTTCAAAAACGAATCAAATAACTAATCCAAAAAATTTTCGGATTTTTTTCTTGTAGAAGAATAAAGTTTTTGTATCTCTCAAATGTTAAGGCTGGGGTGAGGATGATGGCCTTCTCTTAATTCTCACTCTTAAGGTATATTTTGATTGAAAATTTTGGAGTAATCTTCGCAATAGGTGAAAAAAAGAGAATCAAGCGAATCTATCGTCATTATTAAAAGAAGTCATGCAATAAGTCAATACGATTATTGCCAGGGAGTTCACGTAGTTAAACTAACTGAGTCCGAACAGGTAAAACTTCTATATTTGGGTTGCACTTCTCTTACTTATCATTTATTCATTTAATCAAGAAATAAATTCTTAATTAGAACATACAAATCGATGTATAGTTTTATTCGAGTCTTGATCGTTGAGCATGCACTACGTCCTTTTTAAAAACGTTTTCATAATTCATATTGACATGTAGAAGTTGAATATGGAAGATACTAGGAAGGAAAATTCCAACAATAAATTCCTCCTTCCCTTCCCCCTCCCCAAAAAAAATACTCTCACTCTGAAATATGAATGATTCTACCTTGCAATAATCACCATAAAATGAATTTGCCTATAATGAGATTATCTATGATCGAACGATCAAAACAACGAAGACGAAAGAAGAATAGACACAAAAACTAAGCAGTTACATACCAGATGGATTTGGAAATGATCATATTTGGGTATAAATCATTCCTCGGAAGTAATGAAAAGTATAGGTAAATATTGATTTGACGGCGATAATATTGTGCGTTCGAGAAAAAAAACACATGTTCTACGGATGTAGCTTCCGTTTTCTTTTCAGTTGGTGAGCAAACATATGTTGACGATAGACGCAAAGATCCGACCGTCACTCAATACGCTGCCGGTTCAATTACTTTACTGAATATTGGATCATCTTGATTTTGAAACCAGGGTGTGATTGTGAGTGTGAGTTTGGAAATAACAAAATTCTTTGTTAATTTATGTCCTCGATTACAATATCTCACAATGAAAATTAGTAGTTTTATTATTTTTAATCTTGAAAAATAATTACATTATGAATAATTTATTTTCATTATGGATCAAAAATATGTTTGATAAAGAATTCGATATACTGAAGAATTTTATTCCATTAGAGAAACTATTCGATGTCTATTTTACGAAAATAAAACGTGATATATACAGTGACAAAATGTATTTATGGTGGTAAAATTGTTTTGTTAATGAATTGTTTCATTCTAAAATGTTTATCACTTTTTAATAATCGAGAAAACTATTATGATTACATTTTGTACATAAAGTCTCTCATGGAGATAAGTTAGTGTATGTAATTATCTTAAAATTCATCAGCATATGAAAATTGTTGACTTGATTTTATAAGATGATATTATGGCAATTCATGGTTTCATTTAGTGTTATTTTTTTGCTTCTTCTCTTAGAAATCTTTGAAAATAAATCTTTGAGCTTAAGGATGAATGTAGATGTGTGGATGTCAGTATTCGCACCGTCCTCACCCACACCCACATCCAAGGTGAAGATCATACAAGGCACGTATCATCAATAACGTGATTGCTATAAAACTTTCTTCGAAATAATAACAGAAAAGTTGAATGTAAAAAAGAAAAGTATCGTTTGCCTTTCTCTATTGTCGATATCACCAGTTTGTTGAAAATTTCGTGAGGGATAGGGTATGAGTGCGTGCAGGAGAAGATACAAACTCAAACTTACCCTACACTATATGATATACCATTTATATTCTAACTATCCTTCATCGTCATTTGTTAAATTTATAATTGAAAATCGCATTCAATGTTGATCAACGATCATTCTGATAACAAATTGATCTAACTCAAAAATGAGTGAATCACAGTTTGACAAGAATTCTATTTATATTCATATTGAAACGAACTTTCTGGAAATTTAGTTATAACATTAGTTAGGATAGAAACGAACATCTTATATGTATACTTATATCTGGTTACATCTTGCTTAATTGAATATTATTTCGAGGTATTTTCAACTCTATGTAGTTATTCTTAAAGGAGCATTCAAAACTGAAGTAGCACTTATCGAGAAATATTATAGAACACCAAACATAAGGATAAAATTAATGAAAAACAAAGTTTCAGTTACTGGCAGATGCAATAGCGTTGACTCTTAAGAACATCGTGGGTAATGATCGCTTTCACTTCTTTCTGTGGATTGTCGTCGTTTTCCGTGTTGCAATTTTAAGCTATGGTGCACATCTTTGATATCGACTTGTTCACTAGTTTTTATATACAATGACAATGTTGTCTGGCCAAGAGAAATTACAATAGTATCGTAAATTTTGAGAAAATTTATCGAATGAGTAAGACAAGAAAATGTTCATTCGTATTTTTAAAGACAAAGATATCTTTGACAAGTACTTTCATTCCATATATGATTCAATTTTATCTGAAGCAAAAAGTCTCTTTGATTAATTTATAATAGTTAACGCTCCAGTTTTTTTTCATTATAATGTTTTTCTCAAACTAATATCTGTATAAGAATATACTTTGGAAAATAGCATTCCTACTATGTTGCAGATCACTATTCGATACGGGTAAATTTGATCAAGGATACTTTTTTTATATAAAAGTACTTTTCAACAGAACCTTTCAGTTTTATTCATGTCACTTAAAATTAGTCATGAATAAATAATTAATAATGTTATAAATACATAGAACATCTTATTACAATATCATAACAGAAAACAAACTTTTCTAACTAGCATTCAAAAAACAACAATCGATTGAAAAATACATTGTTTTTGTAGATACTTATACTGTACTTTGCACCTCATATTTTTGATGAAAAGGCTATCTATAAAGGAGTCGTTTATTCTTGATTATTAATAGCATCAAATTGAGTTAATATTCATAATTAAAAAAGAAATATTCAGTAGATGTCTCTTAAGAGAGGCTCTGAATAAGACTCTTCTCGTATAACTCTAGTAACATTATTTTCGTATATTGTGTAAGACATTTTGTTCTCTTGTTTTTAGCTTTATTAGATGATTTCACGCATATATTTCAAATATGAATGTTGGTTCGTGAATGTTGTCGTCACCATTGGTCAGGTATAACCAATTCTACACATATACAAACAACGAGCATTCTCTACACTGAGTTCATCAATCCGATGTTCAATGACAAGTTGACCATCGCGTAAGAAAGCAGCATCGATACTTTTGACATCACAATTGAAAGTACAAATGATTTGTTGATGTATAACATCATCGAATAGAATTACCTAGGAGTAATTAGTTACATTAAAAAAAATAAATTTTAAATGCAACAACAAAAAAAACTATTTATACTTTTAAGAAACAAAATTTTTCATATTGTAGTTTTTATTTTAAATTTAAATGATTGTATCTCCAACTAACAGTTATAGATTCTTTTATTTTAATTTAAATTGAATCTTGAATTTCAGCTTATTAGAATTTATATCGAAAATAAAATAATATAAAATTATGACATAAAAAGATTTAAATTATTTGGTAAGTTTTTTTTTTGTAATTTAGAACAGCTAAGAATTTTCAAATATATAAACTAGCATTCCTCATTACGAGATAAATATTGTCGGGTAGAGTGTTCGAATTCACCTTTCATCTTCTTTTCTAGTCTTCTGACTAGTCTGGATAGAGTCGACGGACAAAATAAACTGTATATGAATAGGTTCAGGAACATTCTGAACTAGTTCAGATCTGCTTGAGGGACTTTTCTCCAACGGATCATTAGTCATGATAGGTATGCAAGACGTTTCAGACTAGACTTGATGGGTATTGTAGGCAATTCCGACTATTCATGTTGGGCATCTTTCTTTATTTATCGTTAGTGAATTATACCGATCTGATAAAAATTGGGCAAAAACCGACGATTAACCGCGGTTTCGTCCGGTATACCGAGGTAAACCGCAGTTTAATGGCATGGTTCGAACCTTCGTTTCGTCAATATTTGTTTTAAATTTAACACTTATTTTTCAGTTAAACAAATTTATTTCAAAAAAAAAAGTAAATAAAACAAAATTGTACATAGTGACAAACGAAAAATTTTAAACATGTAATCTAAAAAATCAAATGTAAAAAAAATTAATCTAAAAGAGAATTAAATATTAAAATATTATTAAAAAACCATACATGTTAAAAACATTTATTTTTTAAAAATAAAATAGTTATGACAAAATTATGTGTAAAAATACTTAAAGCTTTACTACGCCTCTTATTAATTACTTCATCATTTTATCTAACCATGCGAGCAAGCAAAATGAACAAAAGATTAGCTAGCACCTGTGTATATACATGTTATTTTTCGTTCTATACTCATTCATCACCTTCTCTCCATCGAAAATAATAGCGGTAAACCGCGGTTTATTGCTAAAACTGATCCGATTTTCGCAACGTGAGTTTGTTTTCAAATAAAATGCATGTGATATGCAAAATTAGCATAATGGAATCGAATGACATAGATTTTATTACAAAATATTTTTCACCGAAATTTGATCCGAGCAAGCACCGCGACGAAACCACTCTGTGTAAGCGATCGGAGAAGTAGGGATCAAATTTCGGTGAAAAATATTTTGTAATAAAATCTATGTCATTCGATGCCGTTATGTTAATTTTGCATATCACATGCATTTTGTTTGAAAACAAAATTTTGATCATGAAGATATCCAAATATAAGCCCGTTTTTAATTATTTTACCATTAATATCGAAAAGCTTGATTTACCAAACAATGGATCATTATTTTTTTAAAAGCAGATACGTAACTTTTCTCCCTTTGGTATACTAACTGTAATTCACTATCGATAACTTTTTCATTATTCATATAAAACTACTTGATAGGTTTGCAATATGCACAGAAAGCCTTTCACGATTCTACTCATGTTTTGAGAGTACACAGCTCATTTTAGACTACAATAACAGCTAATCCAGTATTTTATACATACTTTTACATGGTGGATTACAAAAAAAATACTTTTAGAATTTCAAAACGGCAATAAATACGAAGATTTGGCATGATATTTGAAACTTCATCCATTTTGCATATTTCTGAAAAACTCATTATTTTGAATTTTCTTCAGCCAATACCAACTTTCAAATATCTGACATAGTATTTTTTTTCTATGTAACTCGATTACCTCTATCCACATAAAACAATAAATAAATAAATAAATAAATTTCTGCTTAAATTTTGAATTTCCCTCAACTGACATAAATGAAAAAGTTCGGGCTACTCGTTTTGTTGTTACGGAGATACTACATTTTTATGGTATGTTTTTAAATGAATGCTATGGTCCCTCTCAGGAATATCGGAAAAAATGATTTTCGAATTTCGACTTGAAACTTTACATAGAAATAGACCTTACCAAGAATAGGTTTTTGTGAAAGTTTCAGATCTTGTTGCTGTTCCTATCCGTAGATACAACTACGATAACTTCATTCGGATTAACCAGAGGATTTTATGTTCTCGTTTCAGGATAGGAACAAATCAAAAGACTTGAAATTTTCACAAAAAGTCGAAATTCGAAAATCATCTTTTCCGGTATTCCTTAGAGAGACCATGGCATTAATTTAAAAATATATCATAAAAGTGTAATATCTCCGTAACAATAAACGAGTAGCCCGAACTTTTTCAGGGTATTCGTAGCTCATTTGTACCTACATAATGCACACAGTCTCAACGCAAAAGCGATTTATCAGTTAGTGACTTTTCCTCGTGAGCTCGATATATATTTGATTAAAAGAACCCCATTTCACTTTTTTGTGTTCTTTTTTACGTTATCAATAACAACCTTGCCCATTGGCCTAAAAATCCTGATTACGCCGCGGCATGGACTCTCTCTTAATCTCTGTCGTCACTGAAAACTACAGCTCACAATTCTAAAATTTTAGTTTTTATTCATATGAAAGTTCTTGATACTTATGCTTGGTTAAAATTAGTAGTATGATCGTGTTGATCGTCATTTGCAAAGTACATCACTGGATGGAAGATGTAAATCATAAGTAATCAGTATTTCATGATATCAGTAGCCAAAAGAAAGAAAAAAAGCACTGAAAACTTTCTTCACAAGAGGTTTTTAATCAGAGGTTGAGTTTTGTGCATTTCACTAACTATGCATGTTTTCTCCTATTTAATTCCTTTCATACGGTTTTAGTAGGCAGAATCGTTCTACGCCAAGAGAAGTTAAGATGATTGACTCTCTAGCATTGCTATTCCGAAAATCAATGGCTGATTCAACTGACACTTTATTGTTCAATTAGAAAATACTCTACTCGAGTTTTAATTAAATAGCTGATGAAACGATGCATTTTTTATTTGTATGAAAAACCTGATTTAAAACATCAGATAATTAACTTAGAAAAATGACGTGAAAAATTCATAAATAATCCAAAACTTACTTTTAATTTTTTTCTTTAGACTATATTAATTTCTCATGGATGAAAATCAAAAAATAACTTTCCAATATGACAGACACAAAATTTTCAATTTTTTTAAAATTATCCTTGCGATTCTCACCATATATTTATTCAGCTCATATTTCAGTTTTCAGTCTCGAATAATTATAATCAACAATCAATCGAAATGAAACTAATATAAAATTCAGCTACAGTGTTTATTTTATTTTGACGAGTATCTTACTTCAACATGTGCGAAACCATTTCTGAGGGTGTGAGTGTGCTTATGGGTGCATTTGCAAGTATGGATGATGATTTGGGATGCTGTGTCAGAGGCTCACACCCACTCTCGCATCCACGCCACAATATCATCTTTCTCGAAAAACTCTTAGTGCAATCCTAGTAGGTTTGAAATATGAAACACGACAATGAGAATATGGTTCTGGTATGTTTATTTGGACAGGTATGTGGTGGGTGACTATCCGTGGAGGTTTACGTATTTGTGTAGCTTTGGTTTTGAATTTTTGTTATGATGAAGATTATTAGATGCAGCCGCGATTTTACATATTAACGTACACATAATCGCATCCACACTCGCATACTTCTCATACCTTCGTCTTCTCTTACATTTTTGTTGTTCTGCATTTTTCTCCACCAGTTATTCTATAAATACCCTTTCGATCCTCTGGCAAAGACTGATTAAGTCACATAAACGAGAGAAGCGTCAAGAGACATTGATCTACTTTTCGTTTCTTCCAGCCAGGTTTGTCAGTGTTGCTTTCTCAGTATTCTTATCGTTTCTCCTTCTCTTACATTTTTTTCTCTCTGTTTCTCACTAGCAGTCGTTGTTAGAGTGTTTTATTTGTTCTCCCGAAGAGAGAGAATCAATATAAGTAAGGGATGCAGCGAAACACTACTACTAGCAATCATATTTTTTAATGCGCTGCGAAGCACGGCATTCCTGTCATTCTTTGTGAGGTTACTTTATTTTATTCTTTCTTGTTTACTTTACGTAAGCATTAAAATTATTCATATTTTTATGCGATTGTCTCAAAAGCAAAAACTACAGAATAATCTTTCGAACAGGAGGTCGAAGTATCAAGATCGAACTCATACGTT
This sequence comes from Rotaria sordida, assembly GCA_905250125.1. Classification (NCBI taxonomy): domain Eukaryota; kingdom Metazoa; phylum Rotifera; class Eurotatoria; order Philodinida; family Philodinidae; genus Rotaria; species Rotaria sordida. Next base: position 107,300 of record CAJNOL010000373.1, on the reverse strand, counting down.
TTATTTTGACATTATCGAGATGATGTTTAGTTTCCTTCTGAATAGCTTGCCAGAATGAGAATTTTTCAAAATTTAGTTCTTTTTTCGCTTTTAGATAGGTAAAACGAAAACACAAACAAAAGTTGGACACCACTTCCAATGCCTATATGTGAAATAGCTGGGAATACAGCTGATAATAGATAATGAATCATATCGAAAATTAAATCAGCATGTTTATATAGATTCTTTAATTTCTCGTAGTACGAAGTTTTATGATTGCTACATTTCATGCTAACTCTAACTATGATCAATTGATTGATATAAGCATAACTTTTCTCGATTTACAAAAATAAAAGTTGTTTTTTGTTCCACTAATATTTAATATGATTAGAAAAAAATCGACATACGATAGAGTCTTAGAACAATTAGTTGTTTTTTAGCAAAAATCATTGCGTTACAACATATTTCGTATTCGAATCAACCTCGAACACTATCTAGTTTCTGATGGGTCTGCTAATATCCATATCAGAAAATTCTTATGATTTCTTTCTCTTTTATACTGTCTGCTTCCTTGGGTTTTAGTCATGTTGTTATTCTATGAGTGCCTTGTTTGTTTTCTAATAGGAATTAAAAGAAAAATACAAAAAAAAAGGAGCCAACGAGCACGAGAATATGCTCTTACATTTGTTTGTCTGACGTCTCTCGTAGTATTACTCTTGAAGGATTCTTACGGTTTCCATTTCTCTTATATTCTTGTTTTTCTAAGAGTTTCATCATCATTTATTCTGCGAGTGCTTTGTTTATTCATTAGCAGAGGTCGAAGAAAATGTATAATTAAATGAAAATACCAAACATACCAATCTGCTTTTCGATTCATTTTTCTGAAGGATCCGTCAGTATTGTCAATGAAGAATTACTATGGTTTCTCCTTCTCTTGAATTATTTTTCTTTTTCTTCCTGTCAGTTGTCGTTGTGTGAGCGGTTTATTTTTACTCTTGTGAATATCGAAGAAACCACAGACACTCTAACCACCAACTGTCGTGGCAAGCTGCGCTTGGAATCATTTCGTTCAAGGATTATTCACTATTATGCTAGGATCCTAACGATTTCCCTAGTATAAATGTGCCGAGAGGAAGTTTCTCGGTCTTCCTTAATCTCGACCTTGATATTAATGAGTTTCGGTCTCGATTATGCTTAATTTCGATCTTATTATTTATCATAGATAAGCTTGGTAGTCATTCGTAGTCAAAATGATTATTTTTCCAGGTTTTTTTTCCACCGAGACTGACATAGGCTGAGATCAGCAAGGTCAAGAATCACTCTTGACACTTCACCTCGATACTTTCCTATTCCCTAGCTATTAAAATTTTTCTTCCTTTTCATCCCGGTAGCTGTTCTGCTAGGGAGAGTGATAGTACGAGTGTCGGTAGCTTAAACTGACGCTGATCCCTCTCTCCTCCCTCCCTCTCGAAGGAAAATTTTTGCACCATGTGTCTTATTCGCCAAGGAAGCTCCGAAAACACCTAAGAAAGGATTGACCCTCCTCTGCTAGTCCTCTCCAGCTTAACATTCTGGCTTCACCACTACTTATTTACCATTTAATTCAATATTTATAATAATAAAAATATTAAAGAAAGAAAAAGGAAAAATAATGAGTGCATAGCAACAATCAAAAATGAAAAAATATTAATTTTGTACTATCTCTATTTCGTATTAGTATAATGAAGTTGAGAAACATATGAGAGTCCCATATTTCAGCTCCAAACAGGCTACGCTGCCAAGCTGTTTTCAAACAGTCAATTCTTCACCTTTTAAAGGGAATACAAACTGCAAAGGCTAGTTGTATGTATAGTACAAGAAAAACTCACATTATGTCAAATCATAAAAAATAATGTTAAACCAATGACTTTGCTGATTTTATACCCTTTTTTTCAAATTTTTAATGGACTAATTTTTCTTCAACAGTTTTTACGAAGAGCTGTTCTTTTTTGTTTTCTTACAATATTCACATTGTTATATTTCAATCTTCATGAACTATCTCTAAGAACCTTACGACAATCATTTCTACACTTTTTGTTTTGTTTTTTTAATGCTTCAAATCTTTTTTACCAACAAATTAAAAAGAGCATGAAAAATAATACTCTTGATATTACAAAACAAATGTTTGATATCTTTATGATAGATATATAAATTAATGATCATTAGTTTTCTTTTATTTTAAGAATTTATTTCTACTTTGGCAATTTCAAACAATGGCAAATAATGATACAGCTGACACTTTATTTAAACATATTGATACAAATCGTGATGGACGGTAAGAATTAGGAATTTAAATCAACTATTAAATACACATATACATATTTAGTATTGATCAAAGTGAATTTCGTAATTGGTGTTCAAGTAATGAAGCATTGACTGCATCAAATGAATCAATAAATCGTGCACTTGATCGTTATGATGATACTACTGGTCAATTTGGTCGATATCGATATACAGATAGTTATCAAGATGATTTGAATTGTATGGTTGATAAATATAGTTCATATGGAACTAGGAGATGGATTGATGATACGGTGATTGATACAAATAGTGCAGAAGAAACCAATTATTATCTGGAAAAATCAGGTACAAATATTTATCATGATCCTAATCCAAAAATTATTCGACGAGCAAGAAGTGCAAGTCCAGTAACACTAGAACAACGAGTTCATGTTCGATATTTTCAACCACCAGCTATACCACCACCAGGAGTAATGAAATACATTGTTTACAAATTCAATCCTACTAATTTTTTTACGATTTTAGCCACTCATTATTAAAGAAGTGCGTCCACGACAACCATCACCACCTCCACCACTTGTCATACGGGAACATGCGCCACCTCTTCCTTCATCACCTCCAATTATCTTACGTGAACGACCACCAACACCACCAAAACATATTCCTAGTGAAACAAGTTAGAAAAAAACAAAAGAAATTTATATTACATAGTTTAGATTTATCAATGTATTTTATTTTACAGTTACGCGTACCTTACCTGCTTTACCTGTTCCACCACGATCAGTTATCATCGAACGTTTTCCACCTCCCCCAGAAAAACCACGTAAAATAATTATTTTCATTTTTCTTTTTTGTTTTCTTGTTATTTTAGATTGTTGTTTTTTTCCTATTGAGGTGATATTATAATTGAACGATGGATTCCCTATGGACCTCAACCTGAACGGCGTACAATTGTTGAACCTGCTCCTCCTGCTAGAGAATATGAACGACCATCTAATACTATTGTTATTTATTCTGCTCTTGAAACACGTACAGTTCGAAAATTTGAAAATCTTGGTGTTACCCCAGAAGATCCTGAATCTTACAGAGCTCGTTATGGGGGATCACTTTTAGATTCAGTAACACTGGTTCAACAAGCTCGCAATATTGGTGTTACTGAAGATATAGTAAACGTTTTTTGAAAAACAAAATACCGTCAGAAAAAAAAATTATATAAATCTTTTCTTGTAGACGCCTCCGGGACGATCATCTTCATTATATACAAATACATCTGGATATTCTGGTTATTATAGTCGATCAAATGATATAATCAATAGAGACTATTCATCAACAGTTCGAACTAATATTGAAAAATACCAATAATACATTTAAAACACTATTTGACTGAAATTTTTCCTTTTTCTATTTAAATACAGTAGTTTTTTCTTGTAGTTTTTATAACGGAACATATAAACTATATAATCAAAGACAGAGAAATAAAAATAAAATAAATATTGATCATATACCACTGATACCACTATCAGCTGAATCATGTTTTCTTGTATACCATGTTGGTTTTATTGTTAAATGAGCTGTTTGCATTGTATCGTACCGCATATTAGTATAATATAATTATTTATTATTAAAAACGGTGAATATTTTTATGAATATAATAATCATTTTTTGGATATGTCATTTAACGATTTATTTTCATAAATAATCGATATGTTTTGTCGATGCTATTTAATATAAATGTTTATGTTGCTGGTATCAACACTATTTCATGAAGTTCACAAAGATTTAATTTTCCATCATATATATCCATATATCCATTTTTTAGTTTTCGACGCGTTCCCGAGAGTTTGTCAGCATTGTAACTTCATACGTTTGGATGCGTCTAAAGTGCAACATTTTTGGGTATCCTAACGCGTTCGAATAGAGAAACGCATCCTGACGCTGTTTATTGTTAGACACGTCTAAACGCGTTTTAGGATATTCAAAATTTGTTAAATTCTAAAAAATTGTGCTCTATATCATAGTATCGATCCATTTTCATCGCCACATGATATTTTTATTTCAATTTAACACATTATTAAGTTATTGAATAGAGTGCAACAAACGAGATTAGACCACGATGCCTACTCGTACAGCCTTATCTATTATTATCATGTGACTTTTTATAGAGAAAAAACTCAATTTATAGCAATTACTTCAATAAATTATATAGACTTGGAAATATTTTCATTTTTTTAATTTATCAGTGTCACTCGAAATTGCATACATGACATCGGTTACATATGATTAACTTTATAAAAATAATAATTATAGTTTTTAGATCACAGAATACGAGAAAAATGGCTTTTTCGATAATGAATTGCATATTCAATAAATGCTCAACGGATGCAGCATCTTAACTTTTCTGTCTTTTTAACGTAAAAAAAATTAATTTAAATCTTAAATTCAAATTAAGTAATTATTTTTTCGTCTTCTTTTTTACTTTGAATGAAATTTTTAATCATAGCGAGGTGAAGATAAATTTTATACAATTTACTTATTAAAAAAAGTTAGTGGAACTTGAAAAAAATAAATTTAAAGAATTGAGTTTTTTGTAGACGACTATATGCATTGTGTTTCTTCTGTCACATATGACTCTTTAGTGTAAGAATTCATGTATGAAGAAGCAGAAAAAAACTTTAGACTTTAACACATAAACATTAAATGTATTGTAAATGCGTTCATAACCAACGTAGATAAAATATTTGTTGCACATTGACGCATCTAAACGCACGATGGCAATAGTGTCTGAATGCGTATTTTATGTTTTTTGTGTCTCAGCTACACCTAGAGTCTTTCGTTTCTTCTACTTCTTATCTATTTGTATCTCTAATAGGTTTACATGGAAACTAACTTTGCCAACTATTTGTGTTTATATTCTGTTTCATGCAATGCTAGTCACTGATATTTCAAATTGCAGATTATCAAAAAGAATCCTTTTTAAGAATTCGAAACGTAGTAAGACTTGAATACGTCGTCTATATAATTAGCTATATAATTTTGATACTTTTTTGAATAAAAAACACATAGTTCAGTTTACTGTTCGAAATCTAGTCACGCATAGTGTGACGAAGTAATCTGCATTATTGACAGCACTATATGTACTTGCAGCTAGAAACGCATTCAAATGCATCTTGTCTATGCGAAACAGAGAAAGAAACTACATTTACATGCACGATTGAAATTCAAAAGCATTATTTGCATATAGGGTAAGCACGTTTGAATGCAAAAGTAAAAGCAATTGCATTGAAACGCGTTTAAAAACTAATGTAAACCAGTTGTGATGCATTTTAGTCATGAAATGTGTCTGAACGCATGCAAGACTTTGCAACGCGTTTAAACACCCATATGATAAATGCATTTTAATGCGTTTGGAGACTGTTTCAATTCCAGATGCGTTTAAACGCGTCAAAAATGCATTTTATGGTTATATGGGTAAAACAAGAGAATAAATGTTATTGGACGATGCTAAATTGATTACAGAAAAATGATCTCGGAGTACTTAATTAATTGAAAAAATGATGAAAACGATCTCTTTTTTCCGAGTATAAAATAAGAGAAAAAGATCTCGAAAAAAAACTCATTAACATTAAAAGGTGGAAATTGGAGAAAAAGATGTTGGTTGAATATGTTAAACAGAAAACAGAAATATAGTGTACTAGTTTATGCGTATACTAATAAATAGAGTACAGAATGATAAAGAAACATATTAATAATGTTATATTTATTAATATCTAATAAAGAATATATAAGAAAATGTTTATAAAAAAATTAGTCCTTCGACAATGTGTATTTCACGTTTTTTTCTTCATTCTTTGCCATTTCTTTTTCCGATTAACTGTGGAGTTATTCGAAGGATGTGGGTAGGTGGGTGGAGTTGGATGTGGGTGGGGGTGTGGATGAAGAGTATATTCCAATCCACATCCAGGCCCACACCCATCCTTTTCTATTCTTTTCATTCTTTCTGTTCATCATATACACTGGTATCTATATAATCATATGCGCATATATGTAGAAAAAAACGAGATCTATTTCTCTAATTTTCACCTTTCAATGTTAATGAGTTTTTTTTCCGAGATCTTTTTCTCTAATTTCCATCTGTCGATGCTAATGAGTTTTTTTTCCTAGATCTTTTTCTCTTATTTTATATTTGGAAAAAAAAGATTATTTTCATCATTTTTTCTATTAATTAAGCACCCTGAGATCATTTTCATTAGTTTTTCCGAGACAAATTACATTTTTTTCCAATATTATTTGTCTGTAAAATTGTTCGTTGACACTATCCAAGATAATAAAAACACGAATAATAATAACTAGTAGGTGGTTGTTAATCAGGTTATGTACATGTAGATTAGTCTTGAACAAAGTATAGAAATAAATTCAATCCTATTTATTTGTGAGTTACTTGTTACGCAGATTGACATATTTCTGGACGTTCGAGTTTTTAAATTAACCGACCTATGTAATGAAAAAGTAACAATTCTATACTACAAGGTCCGTTGAGAGATGACCATGATGATTTGCCTGTTTCAGTTTCATCTCCATCCTTGATCGCTGTTATATAGATTAGATTTTATTATCTATTAATCTATTTCAAACTATACCATTAAAATTCTCTTGTAATTCATTTGATTTTTCAAATTTGAATTATGAAAAAAATTTTATTCCATAGTTTGAAAACGCTTAACAGATAATAAAATCTAATCTATATAACAGCGATAAATGATGGGAATGAAACTGAAATAGCTAATAAATTATCATGACCATCTCTCAACAAACCTAGAAGTATAGAACCGTTGCTTGTCATTAATTATATCGCTTGATTTAAAAGCTCGAACATGTAATAACACGTCATGAACACATAAAAATACTTAATATCGTAAAAATGCGTCGATATATCTGATGAAAATAAAACCATAAAACCGCATGTTTCTACAAGTTATTATGAGTTAGAATTTTAAAGGATTCAAAATTCGTTTGAATGTTTAAACGCATTTACAACGCGTTAAAGGGTGCTTATTTTACGTTTTGGAATGCGTTTGATTTTATGACCGTTTTAACGTGTTTTTTAATCGATTTTGTCTGTCTAGAGATGATCAAATGGACTGATCAACCTCTAGAATGCTATATTACTATGAGAAAAAACTTCTTTTCCTCTTTCTTGCTTCTACTCAACCTTTGAGATACTTTTTTTATATTTCTTACAGTTTGTCTTCACCCACCCGTCATTAACATCAGCTCAGTCAAAATGGAGTGACATATGTCGGCATTCCTCTTTCAATGTTCATTAAAACAGTCATTATCTTCTTCATGTCAATTCAAGATTGGAAAAAAAACACAACCAGTAAAATGACGTGCTAATTGTTAATGTGTTTTTTTTCGTGATTCAAAAAGAGAAAAGAAATATTTCATACGCCTCACTATAAGCTAAGCTATTAACTTGCATGCAATAATGGTCGGTTATAAGATTAAAACGTGTAATCACAACATGTGCCCATCCAAATGGGCAAAACTCGTGTATTTATTTTAGGATTGTTTTACCATAATAATAGAATGTCTTCTTCTTCTTCTTTTTCGCCGACGTCATCTACCATCATTGGTGAAACCGGAGTTGATCTGTTGCTAACAAACATTTTTACATTGATCAATTCGAGTTTGATCTGTCTGTATTCATTTCTGATTCTCTTATTATTCGTATTACGTTATCATCATTGGGTAAATAAGAAAGCATCTCTGATTTTTGTCTTAAATACCTATGTAGCCATATTTCTCTTTTCTATACTTTCACTCACTATGAATGTTGACACGCTAATGGGTGATTTTCATCTCATCGATGAACGACAAGAGGGCGATTCATTTTTATGTCGTGTTCAAGGCCTTCTGTATCATGCACTCGGCGCAGCGGTATTCTATACACTTGCGCTTCAAGCGTTTTTTCGTTTCACACGTGTTGTCTATTCTCGAAAGATCATTTTTCAACGTTATCGAACACAACTCATATTGATTGGACTCTTTTGGTTTCTCTCATTTCTGCCTACCGTCGTATCAGTACTGTCATCAAGATCCATGGTCTTTCTAGCTGAAGAACATTATTGCGCGCTGGACGCCAATACAAAGCCAGTAGCAACATTGATCATATTTTCATGTAACTATACATTCCCTATCTCGTTTTTATGTATATTATACATACGTGTTGTTATTTTTATGCGTCAATCAAGTGAACGTATGACTGGTGCTGCACAACAACAGATGAAAAGGGATGTGATTGTTTTGCGTCGAATTATCCTAATTGTCACTATTCTTCTTGTTCTCGGTGCACCAGGTCCTATTTTTATCGTCATACGATTTATCAATGGTCGACTTCACCCACTCGCCTATCGTGTTACGTGGCTAGCAGGTTTGACTGGTATCCTTTTTCTCTCGATTGCACTCTACATTATAACACCACAAATGAAAACAATTTTGATTACAGTGCCAGTACGTTGAGTTAAAGTGGCAGCAAAAACGACTGGATACCGATTGTAATTTATGTTTTAGTAAAGCCCATATAAGACAGTAAAATTACAGACTAGCGAGCTGAGAATAAAAAATGTTTTTGAATCGGTATGTGTTCAGATTGTCAGCGAACGTCATCTATTAAAGCTATTATTTGCATTTCGAAAAGAGTAATAATTTTTCATTTCAAAAGGCTTAATGCAATACAATAAATCAAGTTCTATTGATTGAAGTATCTCTTTGATATTTATTCTTGAAAATGAGAATGCCGTTTAAGGTTTCCTCATATCCATGTACTGAAGTCTGCTGAACACTAATACAATCGCAAAACAATTCAAGTTGGATTAATTGACTACCAGGAGTATCGTGAGAATCAGTGCCAGTTTTGTCTAGAAGTTGATTTGAGCGTGATAGGAAAGGCTTTTGTAAAAGCACTGATACAAAAGACACAAATACTGTAATTTTTCGATCTGTTCTATCTTATAAATATTTTTCAAAATCAAATTGCATCAATTCGCGAGAAATGGAAATGAACTAATTGCTAAAACACCATCTACTAAAAGTCAACAATCGCTCTAGTCGACAGCTTGGATTCTCTTCTATCCAATAGTGTAAACGGCACGCTTCTCGTTACTTTTTTTTGTTCTTAGCGTATTTCAAGAAATAATGGAATCCATTCTATTTTGAAATGGATGATAAGACGCTTTTCTCATGGTTTGCATTAATAAGATTAGTTCTGCCTTCGATCGTTCTCATAATGGAAGATATAGATGTAAATTTCCTTGATTAGACTACGAAAGAAATCCACTACCGATATCATTTTTCTAAGTAAAGCCATCGACACATTAGAAGACCCCTCTATATTAGAAGACCCCCTCATAATAGAAGACCCCCCTTGAATAAATGACGCAAAAGACATATTAGAAGACCCCCCTCCCTTAAAAAATCGACATTTTGAAATAGTTTCTGGAGTTTATTGACTTGTTTAGTATTTAAGCCCAGAATGATATCGAAATTCGGTACGAACAATATTTTGCTTCCTCCCTCATAACGAAGTATCAGACTCGAATGAGTAAAATCTAGAGAAGCAGTTAATAGGAAACAACTATCTATGGAAGATTGCGTTTCTTTGTAAAAACATATCATGGAGTCATTTTAGCACTTCTTTGCAGCTTACTTTGAAAACATTCTTCAGGCTCTATACACGAAAAGCACGCTTTCATAGTCATAGGATCTAATGAACGTAGTGCCCGTTCGTGCATGTAACACATGAAGGGATCTTTGTAGACTAATAACAGATTAGGTAAAATGCCACTTTGTATTAATTAAAAGGTCTCTTTATCTTTGACTTTCTTCTAGAAAATCAGAAACGTTTTCACAACAAAACAGTGTTTCATAATTGAAGAAAACATAACTTCATGTACAGTCTACGCAAAAAATTCTGGAACACTCAAGAATGACTCTGCAAAATTTTATCTTTCATTTGAAACAAACTTTATATATATTTTAAGTATAGTTACTGGTTAAAGTTTCACATAATATTAAAACTAGAAGTTTTGCATCTGCATAGTAAAGTACGAAAGTTTAACCAGTAACTATACTTAAAAAATATATATAAAGTTTATTTCAAATGAAAGATGAAATTTCGGGGAGCCATTCTTGAGTGTCCCAGAGTTTTTTGCGTAGACTGTATATACGTCAAGATTTGATATGTGAGTACTTCTTTTGAGTTTGAGAACGCATTTCTTTTTTCAATAAGATCCAATGGCATTTTTTGAAACTGACGCAAAAGAAAACACACTGTCTGTATTCAACTGCTGATTTTTTATAGATGGTTTCTTCACAAGACAATCGTATTCATTGAAGTTAGCTTGAGATTAATAACTCTGCTAGTAGCAGAATTCACTGTGAATAGATTCCATATATACTAATCAAATTTCCACATAAGCAACTGAATAAAATGAGTTTGATAAAAAAAATTAATTTTCTTTTTTACATTTATTTAGTTATTGAGAAGGCAAACTGTTGCCAATGATAGGTCTTAGCCTAGAGAAAAAAGAATGGTATGGAATATCGTACCAAGATGCTAGGCTACGTTGACTGTATTGTGCTAAGAACACTTCTTACCAACGATGGTCTCCTCTTTTTCACAGGATGATATCTGTTTCTTTCTTATTCTACATATGTGAAATAAGTGAAGCAAACTCATTTACTAACGATATATTGGACAAAAATCAAGTGAAACTAAGATTTGTTGACGGAATTACCAAAAAATATGACTTTTTTTAGGGACATAATAGAAGACCCCTCTTTTAACTTATGAATGATAAGACAGAATAGAAGACCCCGGGTCTTCTAATGTGTCGATGGCTTTAGATCACTAGAAAACTTCACTAACCGGTTGATTACAAAATTTTAGATATTATGGATGGAACGGCACAATTTTGTTAATTATTTCACTAGTCTCTTCCAACTCTTATCTGAATGCGTGTATGATGCTTCTCTGTTCACAGGCTTTATTGGTATACTTCATATTAGACTTTATCTTTATCAATTTTACTAGCATTTCGTGGTCTATGTGATGGGTATGGATGTAGAGTGAGAGTATTGATAAATAACATGCTCACGCCCGTAATGAAACAACACACAATGACGTCATACACATAATAC
>CAJNOL010000373.1:29103-95833 GCA_905250125.1 Rotaria sordida | reverse complement strand
ACGATCTACGTTGAAAATAAATTGGATATGATACAAATAATCTGTTATAATGAATGTATAGATAATTGATTAAACAATAATTTTAATCGAAAAACAAAATTATTTATTCTGTTAGAGATTATTCCAAAAAAATAAGAATTATTCATGTATGTTCATTCATAAATATTTGATTAATTATAGTTCTAAATAAATTCTTCGATTTCTGAATCGAAATTAGATATATCTTTCATATGATGATAATTGGTAGGCGATTGTGTCATCCTTCGCTTGTTTTTTACTTTGCTGATCTGAGTAGATAACAAAAAATTTTAAATATGGCAAATCATTAGAATGATTGTTTGTTTGAAATAATCTGAAAAATTTATATTAGAGAAAGTTGGAGATATAACTGATCGACGCTCAAAAAAAAGTAAAATATTCACTTGTCTATTCTCCAACAAACTATTCGAAAAATTATGTCAAAGAAAACATGGCGAACATTAGTAAAATAACTGAGTCGAATATTGCCATCCTTTTTTAATAATTAAGATGCGAATATAAACATAGAAAATCTCATTATTAATAATTTCAACAGAATTAGATGTTGATAGCGTAAGACAAAGATAATCGAGAAATTGAAGATGTATTAAGATTATAAAACGCTTGATAATGATCTTGAGCATCGAAATATTCGAATATCTCAGCCAGAATTTTAGCTAGTAAAAATTCTAATCGGAATCGTTTTTTACTCATCAACAAAAAAAAAAGAATCGTAGATTTGGATTGATTGAAACAGTATTCTAGATAATATCTTATTCATTTCATTTAGAAACAAACTAGAGAATCGATTGTTCAAATAATACTTTGCAAATAAAATTTTTAATAGAATATTATTTGCAAACAACACTCATTTTCGAATTCAAATTCATCATATTTAGTACTGTGTAAAATTTACAACAAAAATATAGTATATTTATATTCTTGTTTTTTTTATAATATGTAACGTACTCTCTTGCCAATGAGAAACACGACTATGAGTAGCATCGGGTTCAGAAATACAAAGTAAAGTTCGAAAACGTCCAAGATATCCATATTAGGCTATGCAGCACTCAATATCCATTCCATCGGATAAAAATAATAGATTCTTTCTTTTATATATTTAATTAATTTTTTAATGTGTTATACAGTATAAACAAATTTTTTATGATGAAGTTAATATTATAGATTGCATGTAGAGTAAAATGAAGTTGTGTAATGAAACAATGCATACTCGTGATTGGGGATTTTTCTTTCCTTTTATTATATACACAAATGACTAAAAAAACCATGGTGAGTTAAAGTCCACTCATAATGCATCAAGTATGATTTCTCTTGCTTCATTTCATAGAATTATTCCTAATTCAGTAATACCGACTCGTAGAACACAGGAGCAGAAATAACAACAAACGTTCATGTACAGAAAATTTCTTTCCTATTGGATTGTATCAAATATATATTTATTATTTAATATAGCGTGTGAAAAATTTCATTCAAAGCTGTTTTACAAGACATATTTCATTTTCAACTTTAACAAGACAAAAAACAAAGAAAAAAGACACTGATCTTAACTTTACGATAATTGCCAATGAGATTCGTCATCTTTTTCTAAATATGCCTTTTTAATGACCTTTGCCCGCTTTCTCAAATATAGAAATATATATATATATATATATATGCGGATGAAAATGCTTGTATTCACACAGAGATTGACTATATCGTCAACGATGAGCACTGCCATTGTTAGTGTACAAAAAGGTATCAAAATTTCGTTGAAGATAAAAACGAAAGCAGTCAAGATTAATGATGAAACAGAGAAAGATTATGAGGTAAGACTGTACAAAAATTAACTTGATCTAGACATTTTATTAGATTACTAAGAGAATGTAAAAGAAACATAAAGGATCTGTCTATGTTGTAGTTTCATTGGTATTGTTTATGACGTATGTCTCTCACGCTAGTGACTTGTGTCAGCTACTATCTTACGTTGATCTCGTTCATGTTTACTACGACAGACTTGAAGGCATGGCAAAAGTACAATAAGAACCATACGAATTTCGAAGAAATAAAAATGGAACACTTCTGAATGCATACATTTATGAATGCCTATCTTCTCATAGTTATAATCAATATTTTTTACGTGGAATTAAGTATTTGGGGACGTCGCTCGTTTATTCAATTATGGGGAACAGAGGAATGAACAAAACATAGATTTATTGGATATATTTTTATGTACCTGATCTGTCTGGTCTATAGTCATGTCTTTCCATTAATTTTATCAACACCAAAAGAATAATATCTGAAAGTCAAAAAAAAGTTAAAAACTATTTTTCTTGTTATTTCAATAGAATATCTCTAGAATAAAAATACACCACGCAAATTGACGAAATTATATTTTTATTTTCAATTAGCTGTCATTGAGTATTTATTTCTACTGACCATTGACCATATCGCCATTTATTGGGGTCACACTCGATATCTTGAGACGAAGGATAATAAGACTCAATTGAATGCTCTTATGAACGAAAAAGGGAAACAATGTTTTCAATCTGTAAAGAAAAAAAATGTCAATGTTATTGTCCATTATGAATTAAGACGATAAAATTGCTCAGATACCATAAGCTCCTGCTTATACTGTCAATAACATAGAATAGATTATTCTCATGTGTATGTAAATATTTTATTGTATTACTATTTAGAATATGTTAAATAAATAAATCTGAAGTATGTGTCAGTTGCTCAATAACACATCAGTGCTCAGTTTAGGAGTACTAATAGTGATATTTCATGAAACACTGTTATTTCAAGTAATACCAACAGGAATAGAGTAAAGAGCTTCAAATACAAAGACTGTATGAAAGAACAAACGTTTCTATAGCCGGCAGTCTGTAGTGGTTCAATTTCTATTAACTATTTCGAGACGCATCGTTGCTAGGAATATTTTCATAACTAACAGTATTAATTTGACTTGTATATCGAGTTTTGTTCTGAACGTAATCTCCCTAACATACGTATGAGTAGTCAAGGAATCAACAGAACTGATTAATAGTCCTACGTATGAGACATTGATGTATTCAAGAGGAAAAGTTCTGCAATAGTAGACTTTCGATGAGAAGATTGGTAGAATCGTAGGTTGAAAGTAAAAGAGATTGATTTTTCCTTGTAGAATTCGATTAGAAAGTATAAGAAGAATATCTCCTAGTTGTATAGAAGCAAAAGTTTAATAGAAAAGATTAGAATTGCGCAACATATAGACGCAGTACTGTTTTTAGCAATATCACCAATCGATTAAAATTGATTAATTGACTAGTTGGGAGAGTCGATTTCTAACTTACTAGGATGTGGGTGTGAATATGGAAGGGAAAAATAGTCATATCCTTCCTCCCACACCCATTTTTCCATGTCTAATATACCCTAAACATGTCTTTTTTTATTGGTAATGGTTTTTCAGCCATAGATTTCACTTTACAATTATACACATACGGAGCCAAATCTATAACACTTACCTATCAAACTAAAGCAATGAATTTCAAATAGTCCGATGAAATCAAAGAAATCCCGTTAATCGCAAAGATTGATAGAGAAATTGTCTATGTTAAAGATAGTTCATTTCAAAAGGTACAATCAATTATTGTTTGTATTGGATATTTACATTATTTTCCATTTCTCAACGATAATCGTCGTTTGAAAACGACAAATTGTCTTTATCCATCGAATTAATATAAGACAATATTTTGGTTGAATCAATCTCGTTTGCTCTATGTGAGTATGCAGCGTATAACATTCAATTTTAATATTGGAGATATTCAAGCATGGTATGCTTGTGATGTAATTCTCGGAAAAATCAATTTACCTTTGACTAAAAATGAAATGAAAGCAGATATAGTCTTAAGGCAAGACAAAGGAAAAGAAGTGCGAAATATTATCGATAATATTCGTTTTCAAAACGAATATACTCTGAATTTGATTGATACAACTGATTATCCACTTTTCGATATTGATCGAATGGTAGAAATCTTACTTGAAAGTGTCAAATCAAGATCCGACAATGTACTTACATATAAAGCAAAAACATATCCGTCAACATTAACAAATGTGTACAATGGCAAAACAATACCATACATCTTGGTTAAATGAAATGGATGACAGAGTAGAAAGTTTTATTAGAAAAATAACTTTTTACTCGTCAATTTACGTAACCTATGAGCGATAGTGTTCTGTCAAGGTTCTCGCATGTTACTCATTGTAAAGACAATTGTGTTCTGGATTTTGATACAATTCTTTTTGAAAAGATAGTGTATAGTCGATTCTTATGATTGTTTTTTTCCAAAGACTCGAAAAAATAATAATTTTTCTGTAAAGAGTTTCTTGGATCACATTGCAAGACTATTAAAAAAAGTCTTTCCGTATCGGTGAATACAACAGAGAGAATATGTCGTCGAAATAACGACTTTATACCATTCAAACATAGCTGAAGACAGAAATGCTTATTTCTGGTCATTGAATTCTTTCAATTTGAAGTCACGAAATTTAAATAACAAAATCAATAGGATGATATTCATGCGTCGGCAATACAGATATCTTCAGTTCAATATGTTGTCTCACACTGAAGAAACCAATAAGGTGTATCAACATTCGTTTTTATCTCGATATCACTTTTACAAAGTTATATTTTTTTTACGAGGCCTATTGTCTTGTATCTACAAATGACTTATTCTTATTAAGCATGTAAGACCAATAAGAAGTTCTGTTCCATTTTTATTTTCAAAAATAAATACCTGACTACCTGTCTCAAACCGGAAAAATTCTCATCTAATCATCTTCAGTTACTTATATTTTTCTTACTTCTATTTGTTCAGTTCGAATACTTACACTAATAAATTGAAAATTCAGTCCTCCAAAGCCAATCAAATAGAAATATCCTCGATAAATAGATAGAAATCCACATGATTAATTATAATCTATGTTTTATTTTTAAGATGATTTGATTGCAAACCTTCACAATATAACAGTCTACAAGTTTTCTCATTTGGCCATAATAACACAAAGGTTAATTGATGTGCTTACTTCCTTTTCGCCTTTTTTATGGAAAAGATGGTATGTTTGCACAAGAGACAGTGGAGTGGATGGTTTCATTTTTGGAGAAAAATAATCGATAAGCAAATAGAGAATAAAGCACTTTGTAAATCTGTGCAGTCACTCATGACTTTTCAACTATCTCTCTGAATGGTAAAATGTTCTAGATGACGTTACTTATTGTGCCACTTCTTTATCCGTCATTTTGCATCCGTCCTACATACGATTCGTTACTATTGATTCAGAAGTAGGGGTGTGCATTTTCTTCATTGAATACAATCCAACGTTCAAAATTGATGACAAATCCTTAAACTTTCTTTTTGCATCATCAATTTTGTTTCAAGCCTTCATTTGTTATGTGATAAAGTTATTTAAATGTACGGTGACAGTTGAAAAGCATCAGATCCATATTGACATATCCAGGATATACTGCAATATGTCTTTATGCTATAAAAATTGGTTTCTCGACTGCTCTTCGTATACTCATCAGGCCCATGGACAAACATCCATGCGCCTTCTTTTTTTAAATGAACAACAGTACGAAAATGTGCTCGGATATCACGGTAAAAACATAGCAAATTCTGTAGCTATTGTTCTCTCTTCGTCAATCACAACAAGTACTACTATTACTTTCACTGCCACCACTGCATCTTAGTAAAAGTATTTTTTTGCAATAATTTTGAAAACAATCGATTCTGAAGCAATAGTATATGTGAGTCGAACATCTATTTCAAACATTACCGCTACTAAATCGCCCAAATTTCTCGTGTACAAGTTAAATTCTTCTAGTCTTTCTTTTCATGCAAAATTCGAAAAACACCAAATAATTTTTCTAATAGACTAATTCTAGAATTTTCTTTTTGAGGTACCAATAATAAATTTGTCTTCACTTTGATGATGGTATTTCGTATATATTAATCTTTTATTGTCCTGAGTAGATGCAGGACATTAAAAAACACGATGAAGTTATGAATATGTAAAGGAATGGTAACAATATGCTTCACCATGAAAGATAATGATATAGAAGACATGTGAAAAATAAGATAAAGTCAGGGTATAACAGCTTGTGTGAAGTCACAATTAAATCGCACTCTCTTTTATCATACAATAAACGAAGGTGAGTAAAAGATGAGATAAAAAAACTCAAAATCCAGTTTTGAATGATTATTTTTTGAATTGTTGATATAGATGCAGTCTAGTTCGGTTCTTGCCATTCTTGTACTAGTTTTTAGCTGTACATTAGCTCTCGATGTTACACTTAATCAACAATGGAAATTATGGAAAGAAACTAATAATAAACATTATTCCGATGTTGAAGAATATATTCGGTATGAAATATTTGTTTCAATCTACAGATTTTATTGATTAATTATTTAAAAAAACAACATTTTTTTTTTAGTCGAGCTATATGGGAAAGTAATTTAAAGCAAGTACAAAAACACAATCTTCAAGCTGACCTTGGTGTTTATACATATTGGCTCGGAATGAATAAATTTGCTGATTTGGTAAAAATTTTATAGATGTTACTACAAATTTTATTTTGTATTAAAAAATAGACTGTTATTGAATTTGCTAAAATGATGAACAGTTACAAGGTCACAATCAATGATCAACGTAATAAAGATCGTCATGAATTTACACGAAATCCAACTGTTAAATTACCAGATACTGTTGGTATGTAAAATTACTAATAGAAATTATCTTCTATACAGCAATTTTATTGTTTTCTTATAGACTGGCGTGAAAAAGGTTATGTTACTCCAGTTAAAGAACAAGGTCAATGTACTTCAGACTGGGCTTTTTCAGCAACTGGCTCACTTGAAGGTCAACATTTCAATGCAACTGGCAAACTAGTTTCACTCTCAGAACAAAATTTAGTCGATTGTTCAGGCAAACAAGGTAACATGGGTTGTGTTGGTGGTGAAGTCAATCAAGCCTTTCAATACATTAAGGACAACAGTGGTATTGATACCGAAGACTCATATCCATATGAAGACGACGATAATCAATGCCGATTTAAAGCAGAAACTGTTGGTGCTACTGTTACTGGCTTCAACAATATTCAATCAAAAAATGAAAGTGCTCTTCAAGAAGCTGTTGCTACCATTGGTCCAATCTCGGTTGTCATTGATGCTAGTCATAGGTCATTTCAATTATACAAACAGGGTGGTATGTAGTTTTTGTATTTTCGTAAATTTTTCAGTCATTTCAAATTGATTAATTTAGTCTATCACGAACCATTCTGCTCACAAATCCATCTTGACCTTGCCGTTCTTGCTGTAGGTTATGGTACAGAATCTGGTAAAGATTACTGGATTGTCAAAAACAAGTAATTGCTATACTTGATTCTTATTGAATATTTTATCTTATAATTATTTCTAGTTGGGGTGTAAACTGGGGTGAAAAAGGTTACATCAGAATGACTCGTAATAAACGCAATGAATGTGGTATTGCTACGTCTGCCAGCTATCCACTTGTTTAGAAAATAGGATTTAATTTTTTTTTGTTCTCCTTATTCTTCTTGATTTTTTTTTTGTATTCCAATAATAATAATAATAATATTAACATCATGACAATAAAAAGGGCAAGGATTATACATCTTATTATTTATTTATAGAATGAAGTTATACCTAGAAATCAAGACACAACACACACTAGATATGACTCGACGAGAAAAATGGACGGACACTCTTCTCTCATCAACAATGTAGTATATTCAAGAAGAAAAGTATTGAAGTCAATCATGAAGACAATAGTTCGTTTCTATGAATTGTCAGTCTCTCGATAATCAACATTCGACGTTTCACACTGCATTTCGTAGCCGAGTAAAACTCGAATGTCACCCAGTTGTGAATGAAAATTTTTCTTAACAATTAACGCATTTGATACTGTAATTTATATATATAAAACTTTTTTTGACATCTATGCGAAAACTTTCTACGAATAAAGTTTTAATCTTAAAATTAACTTCAAGTCATTAGGTAAATATTATAGTCCCACGCTCTACGTCCATGTATTCAATCTAATAATTTTTGACATAGTAAAAATGTCGTATTTAAAAAATTATATATATAATACCAATATTCACTTGCTCATGTTTCTTCTAACTAATGATATATCTTCTAGCATATAGTGAAGCGTAGATTAATCAATCGAGGGTAACATGACTGATCATAATATTATTATGAATGTAATATTATTGGATAGAATTAAATCTCTCGACAATTCAATTGTCTTTTCCATTCATATTGTTATATTTGTTTTATATTGTTTTTGTCTTCTATTTATTTATACTTTGTAGGTATGGATGTGGGATGTAGGTGTGGGTATGGATGAAGAGAAGATCATACACATACACACACCCTCATATAAAAAAAAACTATTCGTTGAAATCCTATTGATATTTTATAAAATCTTCACCACTTGAGGCTTTGACGATTATCAGCATGCTTTCTTGTCCATTCTATTGCTATGTCTTCATATTTTTGCTTATCCGTTTGACAAAGTTTCAATGCGTCTCTATTCAATCCATGTTCAACATTGGGATCTGCTAATAATGAACATAACAATATTAAGAGAGTACGAATACTTAATGCTGGAGATCATTGAGAATGAAGCATATCTAAACATATTTCACCTTCTATACTAATATTTGGATGATAAATTGATGTAATAAATCGAATATGTGGTGGTTTGAATGGAAACTCTGCTGGAAAATTAATATTGAGATGAAATCTTCCACCAGCAAATGGTGTTTCCTCTGGTCCATCAATATAACCAATCCAATGAGTCATATTCTTTTTAGGATCTTCAGATTCTGCATGACATAATGCAGCTAGATTCTTTTTCAATTCACGATGGTGAAGACTAAGTCGTTTGAGAAAAGCTATGTGCCAGGAATCGACAATAATCTGAAATCGAAATCAATTAATCTATTTATTTGATGGTGTTATGATTTAATTTCATCGCTTCGAATGACAATCCACAAACTTATTCTTAGAAAGATAAGTAGATGTTCGCTTCTCTAACTACTCAACATAAAATAATTATCAATGATCAGACATAACCAAGTCTGAACAGTAGTTGTCTAATGATTTGAAACGTTGTTTGATACAGTTGACCATTGATCACGAGGAATAGAGTGTAGTTGCGGATGGGTGTGGATATGAGTATGGTGTATGTGTGACTAGGGGTGTGCATGGGTGAAGAAAAGATCAATACCCATGCACTCACACTCACACTCAGACAAACATGTTTGTTTAATTTCAAGATAGAAAAGGTTTCACAATATTAATTTATTAGACATTTTCATCCGATTGAAGTGAAGACATTTAGATTGTGCTGTCCAATTCAGTTAAATAATCATACTATTATCCTAAGGATTCCAGACAGGGTTTGACTAAAAAACTTTGTCTTGGTGAGAAAATATAGAGTTTTGAATCTGTTTTAATTTTTGTGTTATTGTAGAAGAAACATCTGGTGTTCTTCTGTAACGGTAACGTCTGAATAATTTTGTGATACTTGTATCTTACATACCGATGACAATATATCAGAATTTCCATATTGCTCGACATATCGAAAAATCTCTCCATCCCATGTTGGATATTTTTTAGCAATTGCGATGCAGTTGCATCGGAGTAGTGATCATATTGCGACGCAGTTACGCGCAATTGCGAAAAAAATCGCAGTTGTGCGTAACTACAATTTTCTTTCGCAACTACGCGTAACTTTGAATGTTTTTCACAATTGCGCGTAACTGCGTCGCAATTCGCTCGCAAACAAAAACATAGGCATATCTCATTCTCAGAACGAAGGGTCTCCATCAATCGCCACAGTTTTCACTATTATAGAGGAATATTACATGTTTATTGTTACAATAAGTAGAAATAAAATTTCTGTTAAATTCTCTAAATTTTACGAACAAAGTATGGTTTTTGAATCACATTGTGCATTTTAAAAACTAGTCAAGAAGATGACGCCATTTTCTTCGTCCATTTCGTTATAGTTCACCATACGTCTTTACTCGTTATGAATCACTTTTACATCTTTTACATTCAGCAGCTTTATCGTGTGCACATATGACAACATGATGGTGCAAGAACATATTTTACTGTTCTCTTCACTTTTTCTTCTATAAAAGTGCTTATTTCTCATTTTCCCTTCGTATGTCACGAGAAAACGGTGAAAGAATGTCGCGTAAAAGGACGTTATCTAACGAAGTTACTGCCGAGCATGAACAGCACTCGATAGATCCCGAGCAACAACGAGATACTGTTATTAAAGAGAAGACTAGAGCGGCAATTACTGCTCAAGAACCACCACCACCACCGCCACCAGTGACTAACAATCAGTCTTCGGCACGACCTATTCCCTCGCCAGCATCACAGCAGCCACGTCCACCAAAGTCTCGCGCTCGTAATTCAAAGCGAATGTGTCGTATGTTCTTCCCCAGTTCAGGTCGGATGGGTTTCGATAAAGTAAAGAATTCTGATGAACTACCACCGATCGAGACACTACGCGAGATGATTATGTATGAAACACGTCTTCGATTATCGGAGCCGATTCAAGAGCTCATGGACTTGTATCATATAGATGAAGATAGCGTAACGTGAGTATTGTCGTTTTGTTATCTTTAACTAACTATAACTATGAAACTCTAGTTTAATACACGATCTTATTCAACAACATGTCGTCGAACATTTCGGATATCAACATATGAATGCATTGCGTACCGCTTTGTATCGCTTTCCGAATGATCCTGTTGTCAAGGAAGTATTTTATGGTAAGTTTTTGTTGAAAAATACTCGAAGGGATAGATCTGGTTGGATTTAAGCTATTCGAGTTATAAATACTGGAAATTACCGAAGATCATCTTGCTTATTTCAACGATAAAGAATTCAAGTATTATTCAAAATATTTACTGTGATAAGTTTTCATCACTCTGTGCAAATCATACAACTGATTTTTTACTCAGAAAAGTCTTTATTTGCGAATGTTAATACCTAGAATATGAGATAAAACTAAGTGCTTCTCTTCTACTTGCGTCCTAAAGAGGTCTTCTCCACATTGACACTATTGAAACACATCTTTTTCGTCAAACGTCACTAAAAAACTGATACTAAGCTATGTTAGTGAACAATGGCTTGGAGAAGTAGTAGGAAAAAGCGGTCAATCATTCCTTATTGATTCTGTGTCGAATGATAGTGTTCGGATTGTTGATGGAAATGAAATTAAATATTTTTTGTTTACTGATTTCTAGTAAAGCACAATAAGGTCACCCAAGGTCTGGTCAATTGTGGTGAAAGTGTCCAAGATGTTGATTTGTTTACCATGGAAGGTCATCCGACAACTCTCTTCTCACATATGTCAGCCGATCAACCTTTGATTGTATTGGCCGGCTCAACTAGCTGACCTCCATTTCGGGCGTCAGCCGAGCGAATGAAGTATGTATTTCATATATTATTCATAAATTCACTCTTTAGTCTTTGCTTATAGCGCGCTATTTCGCTCGTACACGCCTAAAGTAATGCAATTATTGGTGATTTACATTGCTGAAGCACACGCACGTGATCAATGGCCTGTAGGCAAAACGATTTCATGTGTGGATCAGCCAACAACACTCGAACAACGACTTGAGAATGCTCGTCAATGCAAAGAGAATTTTAATTTCGAAGTGCTCATGCTTGTCGACAATATGGAGAATACCTTTCATAATACTTACGGATCTTGGCCTTTTCGTTTTTATGTCATGTATCAGGGTAAACTGGTTTTCAAAGCAGAACCTGATCCGGAAACCTTCTGCTACAATATGAAAGACCTTGACACATGGATTACTAACTTCTGTCCATCAAGTGATCCAGTTGCTTAGACACTTGTTCAATTTGAATCTCTCATTCATCTTCTGTTTTCCTTTTCTTGCTATTCTCTTTATCTACTCGATAATCCTCAACAACGGAACTCAACATCAATCAATGACGACTGTGAGATGAAAACACATTTCGTGAGTGTCTACAGTCTGATGAAACTATGCTGATTCCAAGAGGACTTCTGCGCGTACAATTATCAAGTAGATGCTTTGGCAACATAGAGAGAAAAACCAGAAGAAGAATCACTTGTATGCTTGAGAGTTCTATTGATTGCTTTCCTAATAAACATACATCGATACAACATCGGATGAAATAATTGATCTATGCATTCTTGAAAACTTTACAAAATAAGGGTGGGAGTGGGAGTTGTGACGGTATGAGTATGTTATTTCTCTCTTCCCATAAGTCCATACATATCTACATCTTCTGTGAGTGCACAAGTGTTGAAAGTGAACATATTTTTTAACATGTATAGAGAAACATCAAAGACTAAGTAAACGTTTGAAAGAAGAATATACTCTCCAAATTCGTTTTTGGGCTCTAGCCCAGAATGGAGCATTGTTTTGTATTGCAAAACACCATTGTAACAGTTTCTCATCATTTAATGAATTCATAATGCCTAACATTAACTCATGGACACCTTCTGGCTTCTTTTTAATATCGTCTACTACATAATCAATTGAATTGACTTGGGTGCAAAGACCAACGGGACCATAATAATAAATATTCTTTTCGACTTTTGTTTGTACATGATGATGAATTAGAGTGTCCTGAAATAATTTCAAGATGATATCTGCTTCATCCGATGCATACATGTTTGTTACGACCATTGCAATGAATACTTTTAAATTTTTGCATGCTTCAACAATACCTTTGAGTTGTTCAAGTTCAACATAGGTACCTGGTGATGCACAAAAAATGAGACATACTGGATTTTTTTTGTTAATTAAATCTTGTACATATTCTGTCACATTTAATCTTGTCCAATCCTGAATACCTGGTGAGTCCCAAATTCGAATTGAACTTGTTGATGTTCTTGTCGTGTTGCCTTCGGTTTCTGTAATATAAGATTCTTCATATTCATAATAACAAGACTCTTTCGTACATGCATTATATCCGGCATGTGTTTGAGCTACATCTTTTTGTAAAATGGCATTGATCAGTGTACTTTTTCCAACTCTAGGCGAACCCATTAACATAATATCAAACGTTTTCCCTATAGCTTGATGTAGATAATTTTGTATATCTCGTCGTGATATATGCGGAATATTGGCATGAACAACATCATGAGGAATATCCTGATTATTTTCATTGCTAGATGATGATGCTATTGAATTGGAGTTTGAAACAATGTGATCTAGTCGCTCATTGACAATACTTGTCTCCGTTGTTTCCTGGCTTGAGTTTTCGATCGCATGTGATAGAGCAGTTGGCAAAACTATAAACAAAATAGTTCGCACTATTTAAAGTTTTGAATCAGAAACAATATTAATAAATAAGACAATATAAACCAATATATCTCTTTACACTCCAGCGAAGGATCAGATACATATAATATATAAAAATAGGGAGCGACTTATCGATTCTTTCTATTATCGATGAATATACGGTCGTTACTAAAAGATTCCGATAATAGTTGAATTCTGTCTCAACCTCAATAGATAGTCTTCACATTTCTAATTATTACGAATAGAGCTCATGTGAGCTAGGTAACAGGTACCACCCTATCCTTAGTCGGCAGACATACTCTGGAGTTATTAATTGAACACTATTCTCACATTATAAAAATTGTATCTCGCTCATCTTCGACATTTATGTTCACACAATCTCTCATTTGACAATCTAATGATGCAGCTTCCTCTCGTAAAAATTTGATGGAAAATCATCTTGAAATAAGGGAGATCTGATTTTTACACCAAAAAATTTCACCAAGTAGTAAACCCTATTCTCCAGTTTAATGTCGATAACTCGAGCTAATCTCTACTAGTTTCTTTGAAAATTTTAGTAATAATTTCTCATGCGTCCAGAAGTTTGTAATGAAATTTATAGGCCTGTAGCTCAATTTAGGTCTGAAATAGAATTATTGCAAGACTTTACTACGGTACAGCTTGTTAATCGATGGAATCTTGCTATTAAAGAGAAAGCTTTGGACCCACAAAACCTATGTACATCGGACTGCTATGAGCGTGAAAAGACTAGTGAAAATTTATTTCAAATGGTATTTTCCTTCAGTTTTTTCAACAAACAACAAACAGTGTGTCTGCGTATATTCTGGGTCAGAATAATCTCGAAGACATGTAGATCTGGATAATCCAATGAAACAGAAAATGTATGAGCTAAAGAAAATAGTTTTTGAGCAAAATTTCTCGTAGAAAAGCTTTCAGCGCAAGCCCCTCGGGATTCAAATGTAAAACATGATGAATTCGTTGCACTTGTTAAGCAGAGTCTCAACTATATAGATCATGGTGACAGCTGGAAGCTTTATCAATTCTGTTTGTCACGACCTGTGGTGGGAGGTGGGAAGGGGTTCAAATTTCTCGCTATATACTTCAACACTCATTTTCAATCGTGTTTCACAAAAATCTTCTTTTTTGTTAAGTTCACTTTACCGTTCATCATCATCTTTTCTTGAATCAATAAATTTCTTAGCTTTTCCTTTTCAGCCAAATACTCCAATAACCATCTTGTTCGCATAATTAGCTGATATCGTTCGTCTTGCGATTGTGACTGAAATACCTCATCATTTTTTAATTCAACTTCATAATTTAATGTTAAATAATAATGACTCGGTTCTGGTTCATTGATTCTTTCGCAAACTTTTCTGATGACTTCATCGTACGTAGTCGTTGATGGGATCACATCGATATTAACCATTTCACCTGTACGGCGAACATGAACTTGAATAGAACACATTGTGGATTCCATGTGCTATAATTTCAGAAAACAAAAGAGATTATTTATCTTTTATAGATTCTAATGTTCAAACTCGTTTTCTATTGTTTTCAAAATTACAATCAAAATTGTTCTGCTCACATACGAGCAGTCACACTAACTACATACGTATACGATAAAGAAAACAAGACATCAAATATGATAGAGCCACTTGAACCATTATAGCCAAATCTAATGACGTCTGTCGTGGTCTATCAAGAAATTAAAACCCAGACTATCGAATAGGGTGCCAGACATGTTGACATATCTGTCAGATCCGTCGAAGAGGGTGAGAACAATAAAAGCTTGATAGGAAAATGCTGAAAGCTCTTATATCCTATCCTAACTGATACTTTATTCTAAAAGGATAGAACAGCTTCATTTTCTAGTTGAAAAACAAAATGGTGCTCATTCTTGGAAAAAAATTGTACAATGTCTAGATTTGACTGAAAAGAAAACTTAAAATGTATTGTCCTTGAAAATATTTAAATTTCATAACTGAATGACACAATTCTTCTCCATTTTATTTTGCCTCAACTTCAAAACTCAACTCCTAACTTTGTCCTAAAGACGAGTAAAGGATCACTATCATTCACTACTCGTGTTCTCCGGGAAAAATATGGCTTGTTTTGTGTGAGATTGGGACGTTTTTTTTTACCGTCTAATGGAACAGACAAAATGAAAGTCAAAACAACTATTCACTTCATCTATACACCTTTGCTTATAAAGAATGACGAAAAGATTGATTTACTGTTCGTTCTTCGTGAAAAGAAAAATCGACAAACTTCTTTTTTTTCATAATTCATTTCAAGGTTGCAAAGGAAGAAAAGAATAGAAAAGAAAAATGATGGAAGTTATGACAACATACTGTTATTGCTTCACTCTCAAACCAATTACGACTGTACAACTTCCGATGTGAACATTATTGACAGCACAATGTGAGACACTGCATATTGGAAATAAAACAAGTAAATGACTCATGCATTCCTATTTTCTATTCATGTGAAGTACTCGATATTTGGAATAAACCAAATAAATGACTCATGTGTCTATTTTCTCTTTTCATGCGAGGGTAGTGAGAGTGCTGACTGTCACAAGATGCTTCCTAGATTCCTATCCTCTTATATATTCTCTGATATTTCGATCGATTTCCTGTTTTCTCTACACGATGAGCCTCACATTCTATATAAGACGATTCTCTGACCTGAACGGAGAAAACAGAAGTCTGTCGATTAATATATACGACATCATATAGAATTTGTTAATTAAGCGTCATATATGAAACGAATCGGATGTCAGAGTATTGGAGACAGCAACAGTTTTAATTCAGATTCGCAGTCTCGAGACAATTTTTTTTAGACAAAGAATGCTCTCAGAGTATTCGATCTCTACAGAGCTTTGAGATTTCAATAGCCCAGCAGCATCCCTAATATATACACATGTCATGTTCATATCTGTATCGTATAACCATATGTTGGCTTTCGTTCAGGTATGGATGTTAAGGAGTCCATAGAATATCCCGAGCCCCATGAGTATTGTATGCCATAGCACACATTAGTGCACTATTTTTCGAATAACTTTTTATAGGGACAAGATAAAACCTGGGGATTTTTTTGTCGAATAGGATATTTTCTGGCCTATCAAATGAAAAAAACAAATGATTCGTTTGACATTGAGTCAACCAGATGAACTTTCGCTAAACATTTTCGTCAATTGTAAGTAGATATAGTTTCATATCAAGTGTCACTGCTAGAAAGAAAATTCCAGTTTATCAACGTGTTTTTCTTCTTCTTCTTCTTCCTATCTCCAGAGTCGATTTTCCAACAAGATATTTGATTTTATGATGCAAACTTGTGCTTTATTTTCGTTGATAAATCTCTATTTAACCTCATTCTAATTGGAAGCCTTGAGCAGAAAGACTGAGTTGCACTATAGAAGAAAGTTGTAAAAATTGCTGCATACTTTCACTCAAATATGAATTTAAGATAGGCTATTAGTCAGAGTCCTGTAGCATCATCATGCAGTGCGATGTGATTCGATCGCACTTTCTTGGTAGAGTTGAATATCCAAACGAAGTGTCCGGATAGTCTTACATTGTATCTTTACTCCTCAAGAAATTAATATTCATTGCCTATTTTCCTCTTTCTATCTGTATTCAGTTGAATTTGTGCAATACACATTGTCTAGAAATTGATTCAAATGCATGTTGCTTACTATTTTCAATAAATACAATAATCTAAAATCTTGAGAAAAAAATCTCAAAACATACACGAACAATGTTACAACTATTTTTTTCGTGTTCGTATCATAATGAAGGTCTATGTAGAAAGGTACTCAAAGAAGAGCTATATCTATTTGTGTCTTCACTTCAAACATGACGTTTAGTCGTTTTAGATAATTTACATATAAAGAAACCGATGGCTAGCAAAAATAATGAGGAAAAAAGAGCCAGAAATCGAACTATTCCAGTGACTTCTGCTGTCACGATTGGTGCAAATAATTTGCGTACATCACAGATAGAGTGTGCAAATAATAATCCTTCATTTGTAGCTAACTATGTCGAAAATAAACTTCAAGAATTCACCTTTATTGTTTGTGGTGCTCCACGAACAGGTAAAAGTACATTAATCAATGCCATCATTGGTAGAGAATTGGCTGCAACCAGTCCAGGTCCAGTTCCTATAACACAAGAGTCAACATGTTATGAGCTCAATGGTACTTTTCCGGAAATTATTGATAGACAAACAAGTGAGAGATACGTTGATGCTCAACAATTTCGAATTAATATTTGGGATACAAAAGGAATAAAAACATGGAATTCATCCATCGTTGATATTATTAGACAAAAAAATCCAATGTGTGTTATATTATGTGCATCTCCGGGTTCGTTTGCCGATGATGAATTTATTCGTGGATTGATTAGTGAATGTGTTCATTTCAATATCTTTATTGCACTTGTTTGTACAAATCAATGGAATGGTTGTGACGACAAACGAAAAGCAGTCATGCAAGACTTTCATGATTTACTAAAGGTCAGTTATAGTATTCGATAGGATAATTGTTTTTAAAATAGACTAAACACTTGAATTTATCATAGAGACAAAGAACTGAGAGAGTTCATAAGGTTAGAATTGTTACATTTTCAAAATCAAAAGTTCCAATAGTTTTTTTTCCATTTAGTAGAACGATTGAATAAAAGAGTGTAGCAAATCGAACTTGGAGGGACTACGATGTTTTGAACTCGTTTCAGTTCTAGAATGACTTCCAAGACCTCATGGTGTGTGCCTCATATGATCGTGCAATATGGGTGCGACCATTCTCGTTGGATTCATAATTCTAGTGAGTGAATATTCTTGAACCAAGATCTCGGATCAAGAATGTTGATATGGATAATACAACTGTATACAGGCGTAGAACTTGTAGAGACAATTCTAAACTGGAGCAATTAGCTAAAAATTTTCAACCGAGTAGAAGTTGCTTGGATCGTTTGTTCATCGATCCACTCAAAAAATCGTTCTAGATCAGCGGAGCAACGATTGTGTTATACTTGCAAGCGAAAATTTCTTCGTTATCTGTCATAGTCTTTATATTTAACTTCTGGTGCTCAGCATCCGAAAGATCTTTTGCTTATATCTACTTCAGTAACAAAAAGTTGAATGTCGCATCTTTTTCGCTTATAAAAAGAGAATTTATGATAAGCGAAGATTTCTAAATATTTTGTACAACAGATGGTTCTGAATTGATGTAATATATTATTTCCTATTTTATTCGTTTCTATCTCTTCAGTACTAATCTTTCGGATGGAAAGCATGGCAGATCTAAGTCTTAACCAATTACTTTCATGAAAAGTGTCTGATATCGAACCTTATATCATTTCAAAGCATCGTAATGACAAAAGATAAATGATGGTCCAATTCAAATATGTGGTATCCTCAAAAATCTTTGTAAAACTTTAACAGCAATTTCCTATAGATGTGCTAAAAGATTTGAATAAAAATAGTCATATTTAAAAACTTTTTAATATGATAGATCAGAATGAGTTTTTCAAGCTCTATAATATGATTTTAAAAAGTATATCTTATAGAGCTACAATCAAAATATTTATGAGGAAAATGGTATTTACTATTATGGCAATATCGGACTGGCAGCAATGGTAAATAGTGTTGAATATATTAACCGACGACTTGATGTAGAGAAACCAAAAAGTGGTATTGGTACTTTACTTTTTGGCATTATGAAATCATTAAATAGTGATAAATTATTGGGATGGTGCTATACACTTATGGAAAACGATGGGTTTTGGTCACAGATGCAAACAGAAATTCAAGATTTCTTTGCAGGACAATTTATCTATGGTAAATCAATGTTATGGTCATTATCAAGAGGTAGGACATGGTTTCAAAACTGAATAGGTAATATATTATAGAATCAACATTTGCCAATTTTCTAATTATGTATATTTATATGTTGTTATATTCGAGAAAGAAAATTGTATTTTTTGATGAAATATTCTATGTTTCAATAAAAGCTATCTGATCAATCCTTATGGAACTAAAATGTGAAACACAATGCAGTTGCTCTAATTGTACATGAAGATCTTTGCTATATTGATTGCGATCTGCAACAAGGTCAAAGGAGCACCATGTTGAATTATCTGTGACGGTCTGTGCAGCAGTGATAGAGGACAAGGATGGGTTTACAGTTCACTCTTCTAACTATGTACTTGAATGCTGATCAACAATCATGTTTCCGAGCATTGTTATTGATTCTGGTCAAATAAGGCACTATTAGTACGCTTCCTTATAAACAAAAGAAACAAAAATGAGAAATGTCATTTAGTAGAACTCAAAAGTTATGTGCTTTGCATCACAAATAAAAAGGGAGCAGACCTATTCAGAAAGTGATGTTGTCTCCTTTGGCTATATTCGAGCGAGATCCGAAAGCGTTGTTTCTGACAGAATTTGTTAGTATGAGTTCTGAGATCTAATGACATGTGCAAGTGAAATTCGAATTCAATTGAATATCAATGAGAATATCGCTATTTTTGGAATCGACTAACTGCCAGGTTCATTATGGCTCATTGGCAATGGTGGATGAAGTCAATGATAAAATGATTACCTGATTCGTTCATTGTTGTTGAGGTCGTTCTTTTTCGGAGAGCTCGAGAGACAAGTGTTATTGAAAAATAATTTATATTTTGATCTTACTAAAATCTTGTTCATCTTCGTCCTATCCAAGAAGGAAGAATGCAGAACTATGGTAGAAAGAATTGATTTTCTGTTGATGCATTCAGTTCATTTATGCGCGGACATAGACAATTGATGAACACTCGATTCTATGTGAAACAATCAACGTATATTGATTCACTTGTTCTGAGAAAGTATTTTTCATGGTAGTATAAATTAATATAATAACATATTGAACAGTGTGAAGCAGTCATTTGTTTAACAAGTTTTTCATCGAAAATTTCGTCGATTGAAAAATACTCAAATGTGACCCTCATCTCCAATATGTTATCTACTTCAGATTGATATTATTGAGTGTCTCTTTACAGAATCAAAGGAATTCGATATATAATCTATTTCGGCCCGTTAAGAAAAGAAAATTTTTACGAGCAGAAATAGATTTTGCAGTAGATTAAGTTGCCTTTGATGAAACTATTAGAAAGTATATGTTTTATTCAATGATCTACTGATTTCAAGTTCACTGAGTTCTAGTGCACTCGTATTTTACCCCTATAGCTTTTAGTTCTGTCAAGCTTTGTCTATGTGATTTTTACGGATTTTTAAAGCTTTTTCTCTGTCTGAAAGAAACTAAAGCATTTGCAAGCTCAAGATTAATTATGCATTGCAATTAATTCA
Organism: Rotaria sordida; assembly: GCA_905250125.1. Classification (NCBI taxonomy): domain Eukaryota; kingdom Metazoa; phylum Rotifera; class Eurotatoria; order Philodinida; family Philodinidae; genus Rotaria; species Rotaria sordida. Next base: position 75,084 of record CAJNOL010000373.1, on the reverse strand, counting down.
CATCAGAACGAAAAACATATATATATATATATATGCATGAATTGAACCACAGTAAGATATAAAAAGATAAATGTCGACTCACCAAGTATCTTTAAAAATGATCAAATCTCTAAGACTAATCAAATTTATTTTAGTAGCAAAAAGCTAACACAATCTTTGTTAATAATTGTTCTTAATTAAATCTGCTGCTCTCTCTGCTATTGCAACTGTTGGAATATTTGTATTGCCCGAAATAATACTCGGCATAATGCTTGCATCAACAACACGTAGACCTCTCACGCCTTTCACTCGTGTATCAGGCGTTACAACCGTCATTGGATCTTCTTCTTTTCCCATCTTACACGTACCAACTGGATGATAGACTGTAACACTATATTTTCGAATAAACGATTCCCAAAATTGATCGACATTTTCTGTTGTTTCGTCTCCGTTCATTTGTTTCACCATTGATTTGAGTGTACTATTCAGCGGTTCAGTCTGACAAATTTTTTCAACTAGCTTACATGCTTCAACCAATTTACGAACATCTTCTTTATCTTCTAAATAATTTGGATTGATAATTGGATGTTCGAGAGGATCACGACTTGCAAGTGTAATTTCACCCTTTGATTTTGGATGCAGAATTGTAGGTAAGCATGCAACAGTCCATTGAAATTCATCTGTTAAATATGGTTTCAAATAGTGCTCAAAAACTTCTGGTTTATAGTTAAGGTTCTTCAAAAGTTCAACGTCAATTGTACACGGTCCGAAATGCGTTTGAATATCAGGTACTTGTGTTTTATCTGAAAGAATAGATAATTATAGGTAAAACTGTGAACTAATAGAAAAATAAATTGAGTCTAGACTTGAATTACCATTTCCATTCAATTGACACCACCATTGTGATTCAATAATGCATGACGTTAAGGGACCTTTTCCTTGAGTTGCCCATTTTTGTAAGTTTTCGGATGTCAGATCATGAACTGAAAGTGTTGGTATTCGAGTTTGATAGACTAGAACAGCCATTAGATGATCTTGTAAATTTTTACCAACACCAGGTAAATCCATGATCACTGGTATTTGATGTTTCTCTAATTCTTCTTGAGGACCAATACCAGAGAGAAGAAGTATTTGAGCACTTCCAATTGTACCAGCTGATAGTATCACTTCTTTACCTTTGATAAATTCTTCTTTATCCAATGAACTACTGCGTTTAACAATGACTCCTAAAAGTATAAAAAATGTTTCATTCAAAATTAGAATCCAAAAAAAAACAAAAGTAAATGAAACTTTCTGAAAAGTAAAACTCCTAATACTTTTTGAAACATCAATTACAATGGATGTCATCAAAAAAAAGATTGTAATATTCCTAATAGTTTTAATTGTGAGAATTAACACGGAAGAAATAGAATTATTGTTAAATTCAGATTAGTTTGCAATTTTTTTACCATCACTATGTGCTGCAAACGAGTTTTTACTAATGAAAGGGAAAATTGGATAGATACTAGTTTAGACGGAATTCGCGTTTTCTATCTTGAAAATCTTTACGAACAGAATATAGTGAAAAGAAACTCGTAAAAAGATTTTCACAATCTCAATCAAAACTGTTTTTCAAAACGAAGCTTCTAATTTTATACTCACCAGATACTTGTTTTTGCTCATCAAATACTACTCGACAAGCATGTGCATGTATTAACAAATCAAAATTTTCTCGTTTCACTGCTTTCAAGAGATAACCACTTGCTGTTGACCAACGTTTTCCGCCTTTTGTTGATATTTGTGACATTGATACACATCCATTGAGACTTTCTTCGGCATTATAATCTTTAGTTTCACGAAATCCATTCTTTTCACATGCTTCAATGAACATTCGATTTATTGGATTGGCTTCTTCGAGCATTGTTACATCCATCATTCCATTGTCCTGATCGTGATTACGAAAATGCTCATTCTTCTGAATTGTATTCGGATCCGCGTGTTCTAATTTTTTAAAATATTTTAACATTTCTTGAAATGACCATTGTGGCAATTGCCAATTATCATAATCACGTGGATCACCACGAACATATTGCATACTGTTTATAGAGGAACAACCACCTAAAACTTTACCACGTGGCCAATTACTTTGTTGATTGACACACCCAAAGTGTGAATAAAGTTGAGGTGTAGTCTTATATTGCCAATCAATGTCACCACGCTGACAGCTACCGCTAGAACACAACAATAACAAAATGACATGCTTCACTCTATGAAACACAAAATTCTTTCAACCGAAGAAACCACACTAAGACTTTATATGAGAGTCCTGCCTTTATTTCTTAGAAATTTGTTTATACAAAAAAAAAGGATTTTCGTTCGAATCTCTTTTCTTTTGCGTTTACAATAATTTTGATGACAATATTTTATGCAGAGTTCAAAAATCACGGCTTTTTATCAGAAGCTGCAATAGTACCAATGAAAAGATCGTATTTTCTTTATTGAAAAATCTATCCTATAAGAAACGTAAAGCTTTAAGAACAGGCGTCTTTGGTCGAAACTAATCATAATGTATCTGATACTTTAACTATTTCAACTTGATCGAGCGTTTACTTACAAGGCAGCTGGTATATGTATTTGGTCCATTGTATCAACACCACCCGCTTCAATAAGAAGAACACGTTTATCACTTTGCTCCGACAGACGATTAGCTAAGACAGCACCTGCAGAGCCAGAGCCAATAATAATGTAATCATATGTGATACCATCAGTTTTTGTCTGTGAAAAATCTCGTTCCCACCGCTCTATAACAGTTGGTGATTCACTAACAACTGGTGCAGCAGCTTGCTCAGCAACGCTTGTTTGCGACATGTATTGGGTACAGAAAATATATAAATTAAATTAAATCTAAAGAGCAGAACTACAAAACTATATGCGAAAGCATGCTGTTTTCATTTAGTGTACTGTATTTACATAGAGCAAAGATAAGAGAAGTAATAATAAAAAAAATGGTATTTTTTTGCTTTCTGTAAGTAAGACGCGAAATAGACGCATATTTTCTTACAAGAAATAAGGCCTGTATGACTCTCAGTCGGTATTCACATAGTCATTGCCGCTTTTTACACTCTTTTCAACGATATGCGCACATCAGTCACAAAATGCAAGAAAAATGACAAAAACAAAAAGAAAATGCAAAACAGCATCGTTTTATTACTGATTACTCTTTCTTTTCTATTAAGACAAATTAGTTTCTCCTTGGACGAATAATTTGATACCCATTCAAGTGAAACAAAAATGGTTAGTTAATCAGCAGGTGCATAGAAGCGGGATGTGGGTGTGGGATGTTGTGACAATTTTTGATGTAATAGATACCACTTAAGAGTTACTCTAAGTATATTTTATTGGTATAACAAGAAAAACGTCCATATACTGTATTTTCCTCGTTCCTTATATACTTCTTCGTATATACAGAACAACCTCGAAAAGCACAGTAAACACGGTAACAGAAAAATACGAGGAGAACAAAGGCTACGTCATAATTATGAATCATATTATGTACGAGAGAAGAACGCACCACGAATATCATTCCAAAGTACATAACGAACGGGAAAGGATATTATGGTTATTTCTTTTATGGATAACATTATGCACGAGAGGAAGACATACCAAGCATGTCATTCCAAAGTACATGTACAGAACGAAAAAGGATATAACGGTTATTCCATTTATGGATAACATTATGTATCAGAGAACGACAGACTAGTAGTGTAGCTTCAAAGCACTTATAGAAGAACAACGAGGTGAATAAATTTCAATCGCGGATGGGGGATAGATTATATATGAAGTTGGAGTATTACATGTGTGTGTGGGTGTGTGGTGTGGGTAGATGTGGATTGTGGGTGTCGGTGTGCGATATGGATGTGCGACTATTCTTCATTCACATTTACACCCATATCTCGTGATTATCGTGAGTAGCAACTGTTGACGCTTCGTTGTAATAGGCAGTAAAAACGAATCAAATGCTTCGTGGCTGATTGTTACTCAAACCGATGTGATTAAGATCAAGGAACTTGAGATTGCAGAGAATTGATACGAATACAAAAGAAAAGCCGAAAAAACATTCATCAAGGAAATGAAGAAGTCTCGTTTTTTTTTAAATCTTGAGTCTGAAAAGGACGTTCACATGGTGAATGATCTGTAGTATATTGGTCGTACTCTTTATTGACCGACAAAAGAGTATGAAAGTAGATTTCAATTTAAGAATTCTTCAGGATCACAAGATAGAAAGGATATAACGATGGAAAAAAAGGTAGCAAGGAAAAGTAGAAGGCCGAATGCGAAAAGTTTTCAAAATCGGCAGGCTATCCATTATATCCAGCGTCAGATAAGAAAAGAAAGAAACATCTCATCTTGTGTATTGTACTGTTACTGAAAAAGTTAGTTAGGATTCAATACTACATGAAGGTATACATGAAAGACAAACTGAAAAGCGCACCTCATCTATTTCATTTCTTGGTTAAATTTAGAGGAAGAATAAGATTGTACGATGAGCAGTCATGTAAATAAATCTTCGAATTGAATTGTGCGTGCAGGCTCATATGGTGCATACCATAGTCCAAATATGGACGCTGCCAAATGAACATGAATTGTAATATTACCATTCGTTTCAAGTTCAACCGCGATTGTATGTTCAGTTCGACCTTCACATGCTGATTGTAATAGTGAACGAATATTTTCAACATTTAAATGAACGACATTCGATTTTAAGCGAAATTCCATTTCTAATCGATGTCTCATACTTTCATATCGATGCAGTGAACTAAAGCTTACATCCGAGTCAAAATTACAATGTTTATCATGCAATGAAGAAGTAAAATCATAAAGATGAAAATGATTCGTTGCTATTATACAATCAGGTATGAGAGGTATTGCTTGCATTGATGTTCTGATACGTCCACCATATCGATCACCTTCTAATACACATGCATTGCCACCTTCATTCGACATTGTAGTTAGTACAAACACACTTCCAGGACCACATATTGGGCCTTTCAATTCACTTGGAGCTCTTTTGATCGGCCATATTTTTGAATCATTGTTAAGTATTGGATCAGATACGAATGCTTCGAAAGCATTTTTCAGTTCAGTTATAGTGGCGAAGTGAGCATTCAAAGTTCTTAATACATGAGTAGCAATATAGGAAACTGGTGTTAAGCCTTTGACTTGACCTCCTATATGAGATGGTCCAGCATTTTCCATACAATATAAGCCTGTTTCATTTACTCCTGATAGTGTGCCAATCATACCAGGCCACATTAAACTAATATAACGATATTGTTTAGATTTATCTGAACTGTTCACAGCAAACAAAACAGTAGTTGATACAGTGACACGACGAATATCACATTCACCATCCATATTACGACCTGCAATTATTCGTTTATCAGTCGTTAAACGATTCCATACAACAACTTGACTACAATTGGGATAATTGACAGCATCGTCGATGGTACTTTTTACCATCTCATCTGTCCGAGGATCTGTTTTTATTGTTCGCCTCTCAATATATGAATTCATTGCAAGCAAATCAATACGATCAAAAGGTCGATCGAATTCATAGAGAAATAAATTACAATCCGTCCGTGCTTGCATTCCTTGAATGATTCCTTGAATTTCGAGCAAATAATCGACAGGATAATGAAAGAAGTTTGAAGCTGGATCCACCAATGCATAGAATTCTTGATATTTAGATATTGATTCGAAATTCTCTTCTAATAAGTAGAAATAAAACCAATCGAGTATATGGGGAGCTAATAAATACCCGTGTGAATAACCACGATCAACAGGTGTCGTTGAATTCAACTGTAAGATGGGAATTCGATTGATTGTATAAAATCGTGCAGTTTCCGTTTTGATCGGATAGCCAGCAGAGAAGAATGAATGTGGTTTACGCAGTATAATATTAGCATTTATAATAGCTGTATTTGAATTATAGATAGTATGTTGAGTCCATTTACTGAGTATTTCACTGGTACTCCATCCGAATGCTTGTTTTTGAGGATAACAAAAGGATCCATGAGCTTCGTCACAGTCTTCAAATGCAAAGACTGAATAAATACCTGCTGATAAATTCTCAATAAGATAATCACATGTATAAAGAATAGGTTGAATTCGGTGCGGGTAATTCATTTGTGATTTTGATTTTTTAACTGTACATGTGATCGTTACTATCGATCTGTTCTCTTCCAATAGGAGATCTCTCACTGTAAGTTTCAATTCGTTATCATTCAGTCGATAACATTTTACAATAATATTCAACAAAGATTTGTTCGAGTTGCTTTCATTGTCCTGCAATGGACAAGCTAACTGATTACAAGTAATAATGCCCGATATAGACATGATCGTCTTTGGTTCGATGCGTATAATCTCTCCAATAAGCTACTTGATTCACAGGTAATGCAGACTCACGATATTTGTTTCGTGGATTGGATTTTTTAAATGCTTCAAATGATTTGAATCTATAGTCGCAGATCAAATACATATTGTAAGTGGATATTCTATGAACGCTATTAGCATACTTAGGACTGACCAAAAGTTCTAATATCGTTAAATACAAATATAAAGATAAGTATAATTTATTGAAAGTTATTTTTGAACTTTTTTTTTCGAAAAAATTTCTAGCTACCTTAGAAAGCGCATGAACACATCATATTTCATTTACTTAATCAGTTTAACTTCGATCGATAGAATTATTTAATCAAAGACTATGCAGTACTATGTTCAACGAATACGGCGGATGTGACGTTGTATTGATGCCTTTTTCTCTCAAATAATTAATAACATTGGATGAATACGAAGTCAATGAATGATCGTTAAGCAATTCTATACATTTTGAATCTGATATCTCTGTTTGCTTCCATATTTCATTAAAAAAAGGCTTTAGACAATTTTTAATATAATACTTATAACCTAGAGTCTTGCCATTATCGACACTATGTATAAAAACAGAACTATTTGATTTAAAGAACATACAGAACAAAGTTTTGGTTCAAATCTATCCCTATGAACAACAGTCTTTGCTGATTCATCTTCACTAATCCAGCTAACATCACATGACTTGCTATCAACCTGTCTAAAAAAATTAATTCATATCTCATCACTCGTAGTAATGGTACCCAACTGACACGATCTTTGCTAAATTTTAAGATGAATTCTTGAAACCGACCAGGCAAATGAAAAATGATGTGTTCATGTGGTTTCTAAAGTAGCTAAAATTTTTTTTGAAAAAGAAGTTAAAAATAGCTTTTAATAAATTATTAGAAAGGATTAAATTTACTAGAAATAATCAAAACAACTATCGTGAACATTTGATGAATTAATTATGCATGAATAACCTCCTTATCTCTAATTTAAAAAAGTCAGCTTCTCCTATTCTTGAACTCACTGAGTTTCAGCATTCCTCATTGCCCTATGTATTTTGTCGAATTCACTATCGCTTAGTCAACGAAATTTTGGATTCGAATGGTAACATGCACCATCCTAGCCATTCTGCAGATACTTTGCACTTACCATTTCTCAGAAAAGAGTAAAATATATTCTTAGATCTTGGCTGCATAGAATACATTCACACAGTGGATCGCATACTTTCATCAAGTGAGTATAGGATGTAAAATACTCGTCTTTGGTTATAGAACGGATAAGAAACATGTTTGTCAAACTTCGCATTAGAACACATTTTTTTGGGCCCAAAAGAAACTTTCCTCGAAAATCGATAGCTTTTGGAGTGTATTTTAATTAAAAAACTCTAGACATACCCAACTATTATGAAAAACGAAAAAACATGTTTTACTACTAATGACATGTTGAATGAAGTTTGAAGATAAGAATCATCAGTTCACCTTTAGTCTTACATAGACGATAACAAACAAGAGCATTACGGTTCGCATGAAGAAGTAGATAAGAATTGGCGAAGTGTATTCTAATTTTCACCTATTGCAGGGGATGTGTGTTACGATGATGGTTTAGATAAGGAATCTCAATTCAAGTCGTTAATGCAATGAATTAGATGCATATGCAACTCAAAACTTGAGGTCTACATCATATTTTTCCATAAAGTTTTCATATGAATCAAGGTAAAATGATCAACATTAAAATGACGTAGCCAGCAGTACGACGACGATATTCGTTGCTCTACGAATAATAACGACCACGCCTCGTTTGTCTCTCGTTGTCTTTGTCTAGCGTCGATCGTACTTATTAGGTATCCAGTCGCTATTCTTACGCTGGTTCTCGTTTTGACTCGACAACAATCGGACACAACGTCTGATTCAAACAATGTTTTCATCACAGGCATGTGAAGATTGGTTGACATCGACGATGTTTTCTTCGAGGCTACTGTGGCTGAAAGAGAATCAGTGAGGGAGAGAGATGGACACCATACTGATCAGTATCAAATGACTATGGAATTGAGACTTAATTTGTTTCGGTTCATTACAAATCAATTCAAATAGATTTCTTCCACCTTCCATAATACACTACTATTGTTTAGCAGATCAAGTTAGACCGAATCAAATTTCTTTGATATTATATACAAGAATAAAATCTTTTATTAAAAATTTAAAAAAAACACTTTTTGTTCACATTGAAGACACCATAATCAGCTGAGATATTTATATGGTATGGGTGTGGGTGCGGGTGCGGGTGCGGGTGCGGGTCTGTTCACTTCAGCCAGACAGTCATACCCACATCCACATCCACATTCTTGATAAATAATTATTTGAAATTATGGAGACGCTTTCTTTCAAGTAAAAAATTGAGTTCTTAAGGTGTAACTAGGAGATTATGTTGACTATGCTGGCATACTGCATGTTACGACACGTCAATAAAGAACTATTTCACAATTCTTTTATTTCTTTTTCTTCAACATTATATGGCTCAAGCAAAACCGAAAAAATGTATAAAAGTAAAGAAAAACAAACACCTTCATAGCGGGACTTCGGGAGCGACGACTCCGTTCCGTATCTTGCAATAGTTCTATTTTTCTTCAGCGGAATTTAAGTGTCTTTCTTTTCTGTTCAATATTTTTCCGAAGATTTGATCGATTCCCTCAGTAAAAAGCCATCAACCAACGATTTACTTCCCCAAACTCCAGATGTAATGATTGTGTACCTACCTTGCTTTCAAGGTTACCTCAGTGTCAGTAGAGTGTGACAGTAGATATGGCTGGGAAACCATGTACCATCGAAAATCATCAGTGCTGCTGTATTGTTGATAGTAATGTGTGGATGGGGGTGGAGTATGACAATAGTCGGGGAAGGTGGTTTTTTTTCGCACTGACTGGCAACAATTCGCAATGAGAATCCAAATCTCTAACTCACATGCCAACATTCAGATCTACTCACATCTCCATTCATGTTTTCGAATTCCTTCACTTCCTCCTTGTATTATTATTATTAATACGATGCTGAGTACTGAATAATAATCGTACACGAGCTTTCAGTTTCTAGAAAATAAAACTTATCTCTTTTCATGTGACACAAAATCTAAAGATTGAAAAGTTATTGCATTTCTGTTGGAAAATTGTGTCTAAGTTGTTAAGTTCGTATATGATATATATATACATTTTTTAGGAATTACAGAAACAAATTCGTTCATTTTCATCGAATTCTGAAAAATGAAAGTTTTTGAAGTCAGAAATTTGTTTGTTTTCCCAGTTAATTAAAGAGAGACTAAGCCGTAAGTGTTCATTGAATCAACAATCACAGTCAAATTTTCTCGTTTTTGTCATTTCGAACGTCTTCTATCAAAATTCGACATGTTTCTATCGATCATTTTGTGAGTTATATAAAATGATAATTGTTCATACAAGCTGTTCCATATTAGAAGAAAATACCAGTATGACTAGGCGTGTTGATGTTTGTGTGGATAGAAGAAAACTTCACATCCACATCCCCAAAATATTACACATCTTCATGATTATCAACGGAAACAATCAATATCTCAATACACAACACGATCAGTCAAATTTAGCTTAACATATACAGGACCTATTAATAAAAGTGAATGAAGGAATTCATTTCACCAATTTTGGATTCAGCAATGATGATTGTTGAAATAGAGAATTCGTGCATGCGGATGTAAGTGAGATTTAATCTTCTGTATTATAATTCGCCGATATAGATCTAACAAGCAATTCTTCTAGCTAATAATTACTTGTTTTCACTATTCATAGTATGCAAGGTATTCTGTACATGGTATCGATATTGCCAATCAATATGAAGTTAATGATTGTTCAATAGCACTTGCTTCAGTCATGTAGTGTACTCTTATGCATCTTGACTTTCATAAAGGATTGATATCTTCGATACTTTTTTTTATTAATCTCTGTATAGACTTCATACATTGAAAAAACAACCATTGGAGTTTTTGTTCTCTTGCTATTCCATAAACATACATTTAACAGATTTGGAGGCATAAAATTAACGAAAAAAAATCGATTCTAATTGATTGTACTGTTAAAAAATGAATGTATCTTCTTCGAACCATGTTTCAACCTAATCGTCTTAACTTTTATTACTACTTTAGCATTCTGTAATGCTCGATTTATTACGTTTTATCTTTAATATGATACCACAAATAGAAGCGTCTGCCAAAATTGCAGTGAGAGAGTCGTTCAAAGAAGTACGTCTGCGCATGGTTTGCCTGGACATCCTGATGCATCATAATAATGTTTGGATCATAATGAATTGTTCTGAATTTTTTTTAATTTTTCGTTTACTTGCTGATCAAGACTATTCACTTCTGTATTAAAAAATAGAAAATTCCAAGCTCTGTCACACTATGAACTTTGCTTTACAAATAAGTTCTTTTTTGTAAGTCCCTAATTAATTATTTAACTACGATTTGCTATTTTCTATTGACATTTATCGATAAATATAAGCTTTGTTTCATCAAAGTCAATGCTAAAAGTAAAGTGTTTGACACCAATAGATAGAAAATTTTGTTCTACTTTTTGCTCTATGAAAGAATTATTAATATGTCATTGGATGTAGAATTCAATTGTGAAAAAATGTTATAACTCTTAAATTGAACAATAAAAAAAAAAGTTATTTCAAATTAAAAAAAGATTATAGTCTAGGTTAATCAGAGATAAGCTTTTTCAGTTCTTCCTTCGCAACTGTTTTTCTCGAGTATCTTCTCTAAAATTCAGAAACATATAACTAAAGGTGCAAATTTTTACGACAAATTTTTTAAGATAATTTACGCTTCCGGTAAACCATTATTTAAAGATTTTTACCAGATTTTTTTTCATTTATTTACCGTCGCGGTTGATTAATTGAGTACGTTTGAATCATTTTGATTAAAAATTAACAGAAAAAAAGATTATTTGAAAAATGAAATGTACAGCTTTGTCGAGCTTGATATTCTCTATTTGTCAATCTATAAATAAATAATTTTCATCAGCAAAATATCAATGAAAAAAAAAAAACAAAAATCAGTTAGTATAATTTATTATCATCCATGCGTGACATCATTTTGTTTGATATCATACTATTTCTCTTCCTTCTCATTCATACAGTTTTGCTTTTTACTTTCTTTCTATGACAAAAAAAAACCTCAATAAACCGACTTCACAAGCCAGAAAAAAAAATGTAATTAAATAATTGATACATTTTTACCCGTTCTTGTTATGCACACATCACTATATATACAGAATGAAAAAAAAACGTGTAAATGAATAAAATGAAAGAGTGAATGCGATACTACCCATTAGATTCATCCAATGCATAATATAAACTTGATTTAGAGATGCGATATTATCAAGGTTATTAACAAGCAACAGAACTATTAAACGTACAAATCAGAGAAAACTTCTCGCCATTTAAAACAAAACTCCAACAATTTAGACATCGATCTACAATTGTTGTAGAAATCGAAGTAGAACTAACCGTGTAAATGGAAACTTTGCAATAAAAAAACTTTTCGATTTTTTATTATTGCAACTTGTCTTCTATCATGGGTCGAAGTCTTTTATCAGGCAATAATACTCATTTGACGATACATCGGAAAACAACACTGTCCATTCTCTGTATATTCATCGCTTTCATATTGATCATGTATCACCATTACACATCACCACTGACATGTTATTCATCAAATATACGTCTGATTACGTTAAAACAGTCGCGGTTGAACAATGAGACCGAAGGTGGATGGATATCTCCATCTACTTACAACAAACTACAATTGTATTTGCAATCGATTAAATCAATTCAAGCCAATATTTCCAAAATAGTTCGTGCTGTCAATGGAAAATATGTTATAGAACCATTCAATAAAGATTATATTCAATGGGTTAAAAACAAGACTTATACTGATTATCCATATTCATCTTGGAATTGTTCAATTACATCAAATAAAGAACGTGGTAGTCATGAATACTGTCTTCTTACTAATATTTATTTCATATCAGCCACTAACACTTACTATTATTATCGTCATCCATCAGAAAACAAAGAGATGAGCCGAGATCAATTTATGTCTTCTCATGGTGGAATTCAAATTCACATTCTTGATAATATAACTATGATAAAACAACTCGGTATCGCAGCTATTTTAACACAACTAATTCATATGGGTGGTGCACCGGATTGGAATTATGCTCATGGATTTCTTGAAAGATGTGGTCCTCTTTTTTGGGTTCTTTCTGAGTGTCAATCTCATCCGATGTTTGTTGATCCAAGTAAAATTCAACTTTATTATTCATCTAAAATGGATACCGATCATGGAAATACTTTATGGCAACCTATGAAACGACTCTCGGATGGAACTTATGAACATACATCTCAATGGAATAAAGTACTTTACGCCATGTTCTCCATTTATCCATTATTAACTTATAAATCGTTTGATCAAGCTACAGTGATGTTCAAACATATTATTTTCACTGGATCGCAAGATAAACGATCGGCTGCCTGGGGTATCTATTATGAACCAATGAGACCACGAAGTTATTATCCATTTGAAATACAACATTATCGACGAGCTTATCTAGCCTATTCAGAATGGATATTGAATAATTTTGGATTACATTCAAAATTCGAATTAACATCCATTCAAAATAGATTACAAGAGAGTCACAGATCCGAAGAAATATCCTTTTGTTATGAACGATGTCAAAATAAATGGTTCAGTAAACCATCAACAACAGAACGAACATTTACTGGAGAATGGATTGTTGTTTTGAATCGAGCTGGTGTCGGTCGTCGAGAATTAAAAAATGCTAATAAATTAATACAAGCATTATTGAAAGCATTTCCTGATCATACGAATCCTTATTTACGTGTATGGCCAAAACAATTCAATTTTGATGATGATTTATATGAAACAGTACGTATGGCTCGATCGATTCGTGTTCTTATTGGAGTTCATGGAGCTGGATTATCGAATACTTTATTCATGAGACCAGGTACAATTCTTTATGAAATCAATCCACCTGGTTGTCGTTTATTATCATTCAATTTTCGACGTTGGGCCGAAGTATTTAATCTGCAATATGGACTATGGAGTCCTGGAGATAAAAATGATTATTGTAAACATGATGCAGCAACTACAGTAAATGTAGATGAAGTTGTTAGTGATGTGATTAATTTAATGCAAGATGAAAATCAATATCGAAGTGGTTATTTATCACGAGCACTCGAGATCCTTGTAAATGAGTGACAAATGTCGAAGTAGCTAACTGTAAAGATTCATGAAGGATGATGAAGTGAATAGAAAATGGCAGTTCTTTGGATATCAAAAGGCTATGATAGACTTCGCAGCCATGGTTTCGTTGAATACTAGTATGAAATAATTTATTTTGTTTGTCTTTTTTGACATGCCCTTGAATAGAATCGCATAATAAAAATCTTGGACCTTGCTTCATTTAACATCGATATTTGAATTCTTTATTAGAAAACTGACCTAATATCGACGCCAGAAGTCAGTGCACTCAGATGTTTTTTGAATAAATTTCGATAGGAACAAATTAGAGACCTGCTGTTTTTAGCAATCGATAGAAGGTAAAAGAGAACACATATTATTTGATGAATTCTCAGCAAAACATGCTGCAACTTTCAGCACATATAGTTCCACTGTAGTCTAACCTTTCTGAAAATATCATCGATAAATCTTGTAATGACGAGGATTGGTGTGCCAATCATTATACCGATCTTACATAAGGCTCTCATTCACTCAATATATTATAAAATGACCTTAAATTTTACCTGAATAAATATCATAATCTAGACTTCATATCTATCTAATAACATCGTACTTTTATCGTAGAAATGAAGAGAAACAGTCAAAATTGGACGAACAAATGATTTTCATGCAGTAAGTATTTTAAAACAAATCTTTCCAACTTTTTCAAGAGAAATACAGAATTTAGTAATATGTTCACCGGCTCTTCTCGTTCATATAATCAAACTATGATATAGTTTCATAGATATGAAGTCTGGATTATGATATTTATTCAGGCAAAATTTAAGGTCATTTTATAATATATTGAGTGAATGAGAACCTTATGTAAAACCGATATAATGATTGGCATACCAGTTCTCGGTATTACAAGATTTATCGATGATATTTTTAAAAAAGGTTAGGCTACAGTGGAGCTATATATGCTGAAAATTTCAGCTTGTTCTACTGAGATTTCATCAAATAATGAGCCTATTCTATCAGTGATTCCACAATCACTCCTATTATGACTGATTATTTAAACCTTGGTTTTTCATATAAAAATGTGTTCCCTTTTATCTTCTAGCGATTGCTGAAAATTGCAGGTCTCTAACTTGTTCCTATCGAAAGTTATTCAAAAAACATCTGAGTACACTGACTTCTGGCGTCGATATTAGTATCTCTTTTAGGGTAAAAATAGATTTCTGAGTGATGAAGGGAAGATCATAATAGATTTGAAGATTCTTAGTAAATATTCACTATATATGATTGTCTTTTTAGATATCAATTGACTCGTGAGTAGTGTTTTTTTCGAATATTCTACAGCAGATGTAAAGAATACGATAAAATAATAGAAGAATCAAAACTCTCTATAATCCATTTGTAATAATATCTCAACTGTACGACCCTTTTATACATTGTAGATCAATTCATAGGTTTAATTATTCATAAATTATTTTCATATGATATAGCTGTATATGATTATGGATTATAATATGTCATGTAGTGATTTTGTAAACGTTACTTGATCAATATGAAATGACTGGAAATTCTGCACGTGTCTATTGTGCTGCAGTTATTCTTGTACTTGATGCGATTCATCGGTATGAATAAGAATTTTCTTTTTTTTTTGTTATTGTAGCAATAGTAAACCAAATAATATTTTACTTGATGCACATGAACATTTGAAATTAGCAGATTTTTGGTATTTGTATTAAATTGGATAAAGTAAATGAATTAATAAATAGTTTTTCTCTGTTAAAGGATTGTCTTGTTCAATCTAATATTTTCGTTGGTACATAAGATTATATATGTCCAGAAGTATTAAACTTGATTAGTAAAACTGGTGTTTAAGAAGCAGTAATTGATTGATGGTCTGTTGATGTATTTCCTTATGAAATGTTACTTGTTGAATTCCTTTTTTAATTTCATACAAATTGTAGTTAATTACTTTTCTTTGTTTTTTTGTCGTTTCTTACATGAAACACCATTGTAGGTAGAATCATTACTTGAAACATATCATAGAATAATTAATCATCGAGAGTATCTCACCTTTTTAGAAGAAATAGTTTTATCTAACGAAGCTCAGATCCTTTCTGATGAAAACCTAAAAGAGTTCGTCGTTATAGATCTTTGGCACCGAATTACGACTGTTTTACTGAATTTTCGACTAGTTATCGGATATTTATCAAAAAATCAAAAAAACTAAATCGCGAGCTAACATTCTGTCTATAGATAGATCTAATGACCCTTAGAATCAAGTAACTCGAACTTTCAGAATATTTTAAAGATCATTAGATCTATCTATGGACAAAATTTTCAGTGAAAATTCTGTTTTTTAGATTATTCAGTAAATACCGAAAAATTGATCGGAAGTTCAGTAAAACGAACGAATCTTTTAGGTTTTTGCTAGTTTCACTGATACATCTTTGTGGCTCCAATATGAACTCGGACGATGATTGAAAAAGAAGTCAAGCACATAAATCTTATCTACAGAATTATAACTAGAGATATATGCAAACGAAACCTGAAGGTTTGTCTAAATGTGATACAAATCAATTCTGGACTCATAATAGAAATACTTATTATATCTATTGCGATTCTATTGGAAACCTGTCCAATCAAAGATTAGGTCTCAAATTTTATTCAAGCTTACGGTTCAGATATTATCTGATAATATGATCGGTCGCTATACTCTTTTCCTTCCTCATGTGACTTAAAATAATATTTTCGTGACTGTTTTTTCTGAACCGAGGCTAAAAAATTGGTCTATGGATATGAAAAGTGAATCATAGATTTTTTATTTATAAATTTTTGCCTATAAATAGATCTCATGATTGTATAAGTGTCATCCAATAGGAATACTTCTTTCTTGAAACATTTAATATTTGAAAGTCTATAAGATATCAGAAAAATATCAAATATCTCAACAAACAAACTTTCATCTTGACTAAAACTTTCGGACTATTCTTAGAATCATGAGACTTATTTATAGATTCAATTTCGAGTCTAACATTTTCGTCTTGTTCTTATATCTAAATTATACTTTCTCATTACATTTCTGGAGGGTTATTAAGTAAAACTGATGTTGAAGAAATGTATCTTAAAATAGTTTTTCTATAATAACCAACAACAACTATATCATGTTTTATATTTTAAGCTTGTAGGAATTGCACTAATAGATTTCTTTTTGTTTTAAATTTAATTAATTTTTATTTAAGTTTAGACTAATTCTTGATCGTCATTCAACAAACAATGTAAATTTTTTTTTCTTTATTCAATCATTATGTTTGATTTTAGTTCAATAATTTTAGTAATTCGAAATTTGAAGAATATTTAAAAGAAAGCGAATGAATTAAAAATGACTTCGAAATTCGAATGAGGTAAAACAGAACAAAACATTAAACGATTTATGTCTAAAAAATGTAAAAAAAAACAATATCAAGATATTTAAAAATTTTGTATACAACTTGAAAGCTCATATAATGATATACACGATGATTATCTAGAATTAATTGAAATTAAACGTAAATTTGACAAGCCAATCTCCATCAATAAAAAACTACTAAACATATGACATTAGATAAAATTCAAGAGCTTGAAGATATTCATGCTCAAATAATATCGCACTATTCAAAAAAAATAGTTAGTAGCCATGATAGTGACTAATTATCTTGAAATCGTTAAATAGCACTTGACATATTTCAATGCTCGAGAAAACTTTTATATTTCCTAGAACAATATAGTATTTATGAACAGCGAAAATAGATTTTTTGTCAATAGTTATTATGAATAAGTGGATGAGCCGATTAGATTGCGTGAATTTTCCGAACAAAATATGAAGGATCGTTTGAGATTATCTCGCAAATTGTCTTGCCAGGTAGTATTCTAACTAACAGAACCATCTCAACTGGTTGAAACCATATCAAAATACACAAGAGATATCCTACATCTAAATAGAAACTTTGAATGCATATCTGTTGTAAATTGCATGAAGATAAACATAGGCTAACTATAAATATAAGAATCAATATTCATTCGGTCATAAATTATTATTGGATTTGACCTACTTGTTAGTGTTGTTCTCACTGTCCTAATTTTAGTTTTTCTACTCTGAAAATAATAAAGGAGTTTTGCAGAACCTTTTAAAGACCTAAAAGATTCTTCAAACCTTCTTTATTCTTTTTTCAGAGCACCCCCATACACCTCACATTCTCGATCCAATCGGGATCGTCTTGCCCATATATAGTCACTCGACAAAACAAAAAACCGAGTAATTAAATCGATAATTCATATTCGAAGAAGGAAGTGCTGATCATACTAGATAAAGGCAATAGCAGCTGTTTGCTCAGTCAAAGTGCATATTTGAAAAGAGGTGGTGAGTTCTTCTGTTCCTCTAATCCATTTGTTTATATTTCACTCAGTCGGTATATTTTCTATTAATTTACTTCTTCCGTCAGTTGTAAAACATGGACGTTGGTCAACTTAAATTATAACTTTTATTGAAAAATTTATTTTTGTCTCTCCCTCAATCTATGAAAATCTGAAATCTTTTAACTAAGTTATTAACAAACAATATCAAAAATATACGATGTAGTACGATTACAAAAAAAGTATCAAAATCTATGAATGACATTGAATGTTTATAGACGTATATAATGACAACAACTATGCTTTTATATCTAAATAGACTGTTTGATTCGGAATAGTAAATAGAAAATGACAGTAATATTTGAAGAAGAATTTAATCATTAACCAGGATGGCTTAATATTTACTCGTCGTTGATCGTTGAATGCTTCTTTTTCTTGCTTATTCTGTGGTGATGATGTCTTGAATTGAAGAACTTCTTCATCGTCAGTTGCCGGTCCATAAATACTTTTTACAACCATAGTCATAAATATAATAAAAAATTGTTGTAAAAAATTAATTCGATGAATAAATGTTTTGATACGAGTAGTTAAATTTTTTTCATTTCTTTTCGTTTGTATTCGATGTTTATCAATTATTTTTTCGAGATAACTATCAATATTTGGATATTTTGGATCATAATTTCGTCGAATTCGTTCATGATAATCGAAAATAATTCGAAAACGACGATCTTCATTGAAATAGGGTATCCATTTGAGTATTTTGACAAGCGAACAAAATGTTAAATCAGCTGCCGTGAATTGTTTACCAACGAGATAATCATTTGTACGTAAATGATTTCCAATATCTAGAAGAATCTGTTCTATTTTCTCCTTTATTTGCTCTTCACGTATTCGATGAAGTCGAAAACGAGCAATCATAACACATGCGATGAGTGGACTAATCAAACGTGAACGAATATCATCTGGATTATTTGCCCATGAAAACTCTTCGCCAAATAGAAGTGACAATACACTTGACTTCTCTTTGAGTATTTGAACATAGCCAATGCGACGTATGTAAAGGCCTAATTCGGAATCAAGACGTAAACATGTGTCAATAACCTGTTGATATTCTTCCGATGATGATGATGATGGAAAAAGTGATATAGACGATTGAGGATATTGTGCATCCAAATAGAGTAAAATTGGTGTTGAATCACATTGAAATGTATTACCATCTTTATTGTTTGGATCTTCAAGTATTGGCATTAGTTTGCGCATTGTCTTGGGCGCTCGTTCTAAACCTTTTGTTTTTCCAAATGCATTAAAATTTACAATTTCGTATGGAAGTTCTTTCAAATCCAATGCCCAACGAACCTTGTCACAGTAATGAGACCATGGTATTTGATAGAGACGAAGACGTTCGATCATCTTATAAACAATAATTTCTAAAAAAGCATAAGAGAAAACTTCAATAGATATGGAAAAATATATCGAAGAGTAGTTTATCGATATGAACCCACTAGAGTACAATGTGTCACGACGCGCTATCATGGAGGTCGTTTTATTGGACACTGTGACCAAACCAGAACTTAAAAAGCTCTATAGAGGGCGTACAGAGATGACAATAAGAACGCAGGAAAACCAGAATTCTCTTTATTACATTGTTTGTTAGCATTTGTCACCGATGCCTATCCATAAAGAATCTGAAAGCATATCAATGGTAAAGACTGACCGATCGAAAGCTGCTTCTAAGTGAGAAAATATTCACAAAAAAAAATATTATTAATTCTATTTGTAGAACGAAGGTTCTCAAAACGTTTTCGAGAGAGTAAGGTATACACATACCGATGTAGTGACAAAAATTCTGCAAATTTTTAGAATGGGTATGGGTGTAGATCTATATTCACATCCACACAAAGACGATACTGTGGGAGGTAGGACTTGAACATGATGTTAATTCTGAAGAAACGAGCATGTCGCTATTTCATCAATCCTTCACTGTGCTCTTCTTTTCGTGAAAGATCATCAGCATCCATGAAAGAATCAAATTTATAAAACTCAATTTTTTATTGTTTTATGAAATTTTAAATAATCTTCAATTGTTAAAACAATATTTGAGAAAACATAATCAACATAAATGTTTGCTTTGTTTTCTGCAAGTCGATCAATACGAATCATACAATCTATAATCATTTATTCATTTATTAATTCATCATTAGGATATTTATTTTCAGGTACATCACAGTAGCAATTTTATGTAAAAGAAAAAAATAATTTACTTGGATAAATAAATCATCCGAGATTAATTGCATATCCTAGTTATAACTGATATCAATTTAGGATCATAATGAGTAAATAAATCATTATTTACTTCCTTTTTTTAATTTCGATCATTTAAGTTGCATATTGTCACGAAATAGTCAATGTTTTAAAGCAAAATTAGTATATAATTTAAAATAAAACCATTCAATTGTTAATGTAATCAAGAATTTCAGCGTTGTGATGTACTCTTAAACAAGAGTCACCATTGACCAAATCTTTCTTTATAATTACGTAACCGTTGTCTATGCCATATGAAAAAAACTGACAAAAATTTTACAGTATCATAAAACTGTGACTGCAAGACGCAACTTGATCAAACTGTTAATTTCCAAAACGGGGACAATTGTTTCAATTGTGTTCTAACTGCATCATCCAAGTTATTTATTCAGTACGGTACATAAACCATTACGATAATTAAAAATCGCTGAGGTTTATTAAGATGTAAAAGCCAAATTCAATATCAATCTTTTAAATATGAAAGAAATCGAAACTGAATACAGAGTTAAAAAGAAAACGAATCTATGATGTATCCAGTGGTAAAGCCAGGATGTCGGACTAAGAAGTGTTTGATCATCCTGACTCTATCACTAGATGTATCATCACTTATACAATGATCTTTCTGTTCACTTCTTTCGGATATTTCTTTTTATATGATTTATGAGATTAACACAGTTAATATAGTATGCTTCGCACTTTTATGTTTTGCTTGTTTTTAAGATATTTCTGGTGTTGATCTTGATGTACAACTAGACATTTTGCTTCTTCATTTATAAATTTTGTTTACAGGATAGTTGAATGACTATAAGATCGATCAGATATTCGTATAGTTGTTAAAAGGTATAAAATAAATGATACGGTCTTCCTCCTTAGAAATCATGACGAATTTTTCGATTTTCATAAATTTTTACATTATGAAATAATTCATTTATACTTAATATATTCAACTTCTGATAACCTATGAAATCATCAAAAGATTTATAAAACTAATTAATATAACCTTTTGATGAAAGAATATAAAATATTTCATCATCATAGACAAGACATAAAACATTAGCAGTTATCATTAGTGGTGCAATAACGGAAACATTGATTTCTAATAGTGTTGATAATTTTTTATGAACAATTATATAAATAACTAATGCTTTGTTTAAATTATCTTACTATTCTGTAGACAGACTATCGAGGGAACTATCAGAACTGAAACTCGTCATTTCACAGTTCATAGTATCAATAGTTTTGTCTTTAGCTGGTAGATTCCTAAGATTCAATACAATTCTGTTAAATAAATAGCTGAAGTTTTGTTTGACTTTTATATGTCGAGATTTTTTCTTCAAGTTATTCAGTACATATAAATAGAATTCATAAAATTTTCAATTAATTTAATCTATGACTTTTATTGACTTTGTTTTGAATGAAAAGGAAATAAAAGAATATTTCATACACAAAGAAATTTTTCGTTCACGGAGAAAAAGAAGAAAAAAAATGTTTGTACACCGCAAACACGATTAAATATTTAAAAACAAAATGAACAAAGAACTGACTATATCATAAGAGATAAACAAAAAATACAATTGCACACACATTCACATAATCAGAGTGGAGAAAAAAGCAAAAATTTAATTTAATACGTTCAATTTCTTACGGAAGACAAAGAAAAAAAAAAGAACAGATAATAATAATAATAATAATAATAGTAATAATGAGATCATGCATATTCAAAAAGAAAAACAACAACAATAATGACTAAATAGTTTCCCGTGAGATTATTATTGCTTATGTCAAGATAATTATTCTAAAGTAGCAAGAGGCCCTTCAAGAAATAATTGACGTACATTTAATAATGCTGATAATTCCAATATCGTTTTATGTACTTGAACATTTTCAAGAAGATCATTTGATAATTGTGGTTGAGAAGATGGATAAAAACCGGAACCCTAAAGTTTTTGTTAAAGAATAATTTCATGATATTTTCTTTTAAAAAAAAAAAAATCTTAATCTATTAGATCAACTCTGTTATGAGTGTGATTTTCATGATTCACAACTTTCTAATTCAAAATTTAAATATTCTTCACAAGTGTGAATATTTTAAATTCAAGATAATTTATTGTATCTATGCCTATAAAAGTGACATTAAATACTTGAGCTAATCAAGTTCGCTTGTTTATTTTTTTTTCTTTGACATCAACGTTTTATCTCATAAATTGAATATATTGCTAACGAACAAATGCAACGGAAATAACTTCAAGGATAACATTTAAATATGATAAATTAGTTTAATAGTTTAAATCGAATATTGATGATACTTATAAACAATCAAATAGATTACCGTTTTGGAGAGGTCAGCTATACCTTTGTTCTCACTATCAGGTCTCGAAACGAGTCGCCCGACCCGACGATTTTATTCTCTTTTGACATAACTTTTTCTGAAATTTGGCTCATCCTTGAGGGGGGGGGGGGGATAAGGGGACGCTTCTCTATGCTATTCCCTTGGTCATCACTTTTTATAAAAGCCGAAAAATATGGAATAGCTGTCTATTGAGAAAAAAATCTTTGTAAAGGAAGTTTCTTTCGGGCCACTAGTGGCTCGATTTCGAGGCCTGCTTACTACCCCCGGTTTGTATTCGATTTGAATCTTACAGGCTTCTATAAAAATTAATGGTTTATTCTATTCTAATATTATTATGATATTGGCAACAGAAAACAAATAGGATAGGCAAGTCAGATCGAGAAAATGTCGACCTCTATTAAATATTCTATATTAATGATTTCGAGAAACCCAAAAAAGAAATTGTTTTCTAATTTAAATTACCTTAAATGATCGATGTAAACGAAGAACAGCATAACAAAAAACAAAACGAGCAAGAAATAATCGTAGAAAATCATCACCAAAAAAGTGATAGAATGTACCATCTAGCAAAAAAAACAAACATCATAAATTTAAATTTATATTTGCTAAATTAAGAAAAACAATAATTAATCAAAATCTTACCAACAAGTTTTGATTTCAAGAAAATTCTTATTATTTCAAAAATAATTTTATTCACATTTTCTTGACATAAATTCCATTGTTCACTTGTTAATTCATTTAAATGACAAACAAAACAAAATGCAAATGCTGGTGATGTTAAAAATAATGTAAATAAACTTCCTTTATTTTGATAATCTAAACAAAAAAAACATGTTAGAGGTGGTTTGTCACACGCCATGGAAAGAAGGAAGAATACCTCTGTCTTTCAACTAACTTGGAATATAGAGTGCAGACTAAATTACCTGATACCTTTCATACAACTATGACTAGCTGTAGTTCTGGACAAAAGGTTGGGTTATCTCAGAGTTCTTGTGCTTCCCATACACACTAACTAACCATGAGAGCAAGTGTATATCACAACGTAGTCAGCGTAGATGATCTATACATCGTGTAATCCCATAGCGATTGCTCTAACAGATTTTTAGATAATATGAAAAATAAAATCTATATCTTACCATGAAAAGCTGTTGGTATTTTAACAGGTGAAAGTAATGAAATTAAGGGTTGTCCAAATAAATTTGGTAAATTTTGAAATACAATACTATTATTACTATCAATTATTAAAAATAATGGTTTACGTAAAAATGGATATAAATCTCCTGGAAATATATTATGAATATCTTTAATAGATGTTGCTGTTGTTGTTGTTGTTGTTATTGTTGAAGGTGATTTTTTTCCAAGAGTATTTACTGGTGAATTTGAATTATCATTAATATCATCACGTCGATTATTAGTTTTAACACCACCAAAATCATATGATTGTTCAGTTTTTATTTTCAAATGTGTATCATAACCATCAGCAGAAATATAAAGAAGAAGAACGCCATTTGACGGTAAATCTTTAAAAGCTGATGCTGTAAATGCATAAATTTGACTAAAAGTTGGTTTATAAAGAAGATATTTATGAGGATTTAAACGTTTTGATGAGTCACCATCGTGTAAATTCTAAATTATTTTATAGAAAATTAAGTTTATTAGAAGAATAAAGTGTTATTATATCATACAGATAGAATACTAACGATCAGAATCAATAATGGAAAATCATTTTTATGTATCACTATTATTTCTCATTGTTTTTCTTTTTCATACGAAACAAACAACATGAGAAATCTTTAATTTAAATGTTTTAAAAATCAAATATCGATTTTTGTATCACAGTGGTGGGGACTCAATTAATCAACTTCTACCTCTGTATATGACTGGTTTAAACTGAACATCTGAAAAGACTCAGGTCAATGTTATTTCTGAATATTTAAAACCTAGAAAATCGCTTCCGAAATCCTCAAAAAAAAAACTAAAACACAACGCAGATTTTCCATTGAAGATTATAACCGCGATCCTTACAAGAATTTCTTTTTGATGATTAGCTGGTGATTGCATTGTTGTTCTATCATCCGATGTTGATGTTAATTCCATTGGTTGTCTTTCAACTGCTTGTAACATTCGATACATATCGATTGTTACTAAAAGCAAAAAATGAATCTTCTCTAGGTTAGTCAATAAACAAAAACAAAACAGTATTCACATTCACTAAATTTTATTTGATCTTGATAATTTCCAATAACAAGAATTTCTTCAAGTGAATATAATTGAATATTTGATAGAATTTTTTCAGCACCGTTAGGTAATGGTGGTATTAAAGAATTTGTTAAACGATAATGTAATGTTATTGGTGTACGATCAACATTTAATTTATTATCAATATCAATAAATGTTGAAATTTCATTTAAAACAAGTTGCCATTCAAGACTATCATCTGGATCATATGCTTTAACATATTCATCGATTTGACGATTTAATTCACGTACTAATTCACGCATAATTTTTGTTTTTTTTAATAAAAGACAAACAACAATAAATCTTGCATAATAACGTAATTTTTTAACCATTAAATCTGGTTTTTCTTCACGATTTACTTTTGAATAATAGGCACGTGTACGTATAGCTGAATAAAAGGCAAATGCTTCATTTAAATAAGTTGTTTCCGATGTACGAATATAAAAATGATAATAAAGTTGACCAATTTTAGAAGCTATTTCACCTATTTGCCAACGTTTTAAACCAAATTTTTTATCGAGAAGTACTCTAATGAAAAAAAAACAAGAGCAAAATTTTATTAAAAAATAAATGTTTTGATAATTAAATCCTATATATACCGATGTTGTTGTTGAAATTTCCATAATTTAGTATAAACATCAAATGTTCGTCCAAAATATGGTTGCCATTGTTTATGTCCATATTGTGGAAGATCTCTGAGAAAGAAGAAGAAGAATAGAAATTCATTAAAAATCATATCAATAGATTAACAGACTTTACTCATTTTGAGAAGTAAATTATTAGCAAACTTTCTATGAGATTCAAATAGGAAACATAGGAAGATATCTTTTAAAAAATAATAATATATATGAAAAATTTTGTTACGATTAATAAATTATAATTATATAACGTATCTTTATGTTGATTCTAAGAACTAAAGTTCATTACAAATGATAAGATCAATCATCATGAATAAACTTATATTCTTCTTTCAATAGAAAAAAAACGCTTATCAGTGCAGTTCCTTTAAGGCTAAAATATGGGACTCACTTATGTTGTTTGACCTCATTATACTAATACAAAGTGCATCAAGTGCAAAAATCTCTAACAAACTATATTTAGTGTTGTTCTATTTTTTGTTTTCCTTGTTAATATTCACCTTCTGTTTTTTTGTAGGACATTTTTCTTAAGTTAAGATTATTATTATTATTCTAATCATTGATTTAATTAGTAAATAAGTAGAGTCCGTCCGATCCGGTCAGGTTTGGAATCATCCCGGCGGGCTTTACAAATAAGCTTATTGTATATATATCCATAGAAGGTCTCAACACACCATTATATATGTCGATAAGCTCAAACATACTGCTATTGTTTATTTCCCGAAGTTATAACTTGATCAGTTCGCCCTTTTTTCTGTTAATCATATGACAACTGTTGCAAATCAATCCATCATTATTCACCATCCTCCATATCTTGAATATCATTTTTCATCTGCGCTTACATCATACATTGCACTATTATTCGAATTTCGATGAAAGCTTTGTAATATCTCATTCTTGCTGTTCAACGTCTTTTTCTGTTGTTAAGGCACTATGGAAAAAAGACCCTAATGCCTGTTATCATCAGTGGCTATAGAAATAGACAAAATGATTGATGATCTCCTCCTCCCATTGCGATGAGAGCTGAAGTTGTAAAATCTCGATTTAAGGCCACCCCCCCCCCTCAAAAAAAGTCAATTTTCGTGAGAACTGTCAAAATTGAGATAAATACATAGGAAAATAGCCCATCGTCTGCTCTTTCAAAATCAATAAAATTTTTTCCTAAAACCTCCATTTTTTCCCGAAACATTTCAGAATTTCAGAGAACCAGTTTTTGAAAAACCAGCGGTTTTTTGAAATATCCAAAAATGTTTTTCGTTTTTTCTCAGTTTAGGCTTTCTGGACCGCGCAATCCATTTTTCTCTGTCCAGGCTCATTCAATATATTTATATATTTTTTTTGTTTGAAAGAGCACGTCAAGATGTAGTGCAGTACAGAGTCTTTTTTTTAAATTAAGCTTGTTTTTTATTATATATACAAACACTTATATAAACAGACCACCATTTTTGGCGCGTTTTTTGAGTCATTGAACTTGTCAGCCCTTTTCTCCGCTTAAAAGATAATAATTTAAAAAAAAGGACTCTGTACTGCACTGCATCTTGAGATGCTCTTTCAAACAAAAAAAAATTTAAATATATTGAATGAGCTTTGACAGAGAAAAATGGATTGCCAAATGAGCTATTTTTGACCCTTGCTTGGTTCATATCTCCGTCAAACATCAGGGTATCGAGCTGAAAATTTTACCACAGCCTCCACACATCAGCCCCAACATATGCTCCAAATTTCAGCCCATTTGAACGTACCTGGGCTGAGATCGATTTTTGAGGGGGGGGGGGGGGTGGCCTTAAAACTTACATTCATTATATTGTTCTTCGAAAAGATATAATAGAAGTTTTACAAAATTATTCCTCTTAATATAAAAATAATCAATATTACCTTAAACCATTAAATAATTGTTTTGATTTTTCAAGTAAATGACTAAATTCTTGTACAATTTTATCTTCATATTCTTGATCATTATTTTCCTTTGAATATTCATGATTACCTGATGAGGCTATTTTATCAGTTGAAGTTAAACTTATTGCTGCCATATTATCATTATGAATATGTATATACTTTTCTTTGCACAACAACAACAAAAAAATAAAATAAAATCTACAAAACAAACAGATCTTACTAAATAAAAATTCACATTATGTTATTTAAAAACAAAAAACAGAAATTAGTATTCAAATGGACGGAAAATTTCGACATAAATTAAAACACATTCTCTTGATTACATATCACAATTAAACAGACGAAATATTTATGCAAACATTTGCATACTAGCAAAATTATAAAATTTATCAAGTTGTATACGAGCATCAGTTGATGATTGACTGATGAAATCTGAAAAGAAAATTTCATTTTTATTTAGAAAACAAAAAATTTACTTTCGTTTTGAAAACTTACGAGGTAAATTTTGATATTTTGTTGCTAATAAATTATTAAGACATTGTTGACAAATCGATATACAATTTTCACCAGCAAATTCAAGTCCAATAACAGGACCTTTAGTAACTAATGGTGTATATGTACGATTACCCCCAAACATTCGTTCAGCACTTGTTTCATCAATTTTATATGATTTACTTTGTACGAGTACAATCTATTCAAAAAAAGAAGATCGAATACAATATTTATGTTAATAGATAAAATCAAATAAAAAAAAAAAAAGAACAAACTTCAGATTGTTTTGTCATTGCAATTAATGCACGAGCACAAGCATCAGCATTTGAATCTTGAAAAAATATTACCAAACAACGCTAGAATAAAACAAAAAAAGAGAATATTTTTACAATTAGATCGTTTAGTTTATCTTAAAAAAATTTTGTAATAGAACTTTTCAATGTCTTATACAAGGTGAAAAATCCCATAGAGTCAGATATTTCATATAGCTAAATGTATAGTTAATTATTTTATCATATTTACACTATTCTTTTGCACGTATCTTAATAACTTCTAAAGATTTCTGGAAAGATATATATCGGAGTCAATATTTCAAAAGTCAAGGTATAGTTGACGTATGAATACTTCTTTTATTGATTTATACTTAACCTTTTGTTACATCATAATGGATTGTTTAAATGTGTCAACTGTCAAGTGGGGAAAAAGTACGACTTCAATAATTTGAAGTATGATACTCTCGACACTTCAAAATATTGAAGTTACACTTTTCCTTCCTTGACAACTATATTTCGTGTTTTACCATATTGATTACGATAAATTTTTCTTGAAACTTTTAGAAATTATTAAAGAAATGTGCAATAGAATAGTGTAAATATGACAAAAATAATTAATATAAATAAATGGATCGAAAAAGACTTTCACAAGAAAAAACGAAAATATGAATCGGAGCAATCTATATGATTACAATCGGGGTATAAATATTAACGAATGATTCTGAAACAGAAACTCAGACATATCGGATTCTTACTTAATAGCCTCATATTTCTAACTAAAGAATGTATATTGATATATAATATACTGTCATAAGATAAATGTTCTATACATTCTTGTTTTCTTCTATTAGCATCTCTGAATTATCCTTGAGCAAAAGTTAACCTTTCTGTAATAGATGCATATGTATCAATTATTTCTATGAGCGCCATCTATTCAATAGATAAATATTAAAGAATAACTGAAATTTACTTTAAAGATTCTGTATCAATTTGATTGTTGAAGGCACATAACATAGTCAGAGATACAAAATAAACAAAAACGTGGACAATAAAAATAAAAGATGATTGTTATCAGCATTTATCTTAAATAGTGTTTGAAGCAAAGCAGGGTACAATGTAATTTCAGTACTTGCGCTTTTTCATGCTTGGTTTGGTAAGAATGAAAACTTATGCATTATTCGTTGAATGAATAGGTTATCAAAAATATTCAAGACTTTATTGAGAATAAAGCAACTAACATACCTCAAGAAGTCAATAATGAAAAACTAGAAGCTGAGCTAAAATTGGAATAAAGTAATATGATAGTGATAAAAAAACATGCATTACTTTTTTTTTTTTGTTCTTTCCTTAAAAATAGTATCTTTGAATAATTTATAATTATGATAAATAAATGTCATGTTCTAATTTTAAATCACTAAAAGTTCTATTAAAAATTTTAATAGAGTTTTTACATCTTTTTTCCAACTTGCTCAAGAGACATTTTCTTTAATCAAAATAAACTTGTTTTTACTTGTCTTATCTTTTTTTTTATTCACCTATTTCTTTCTTTCGTAATATTCAAATTATCGTTCTTCAATATAGAGATGAATGAATTCTATATCCTAATT
This sequence comes from Rotaria sordida, assembly GCA_905250125.1. Taxonomy (NCBI): domain Eukaryota; kingdom Metazoa; phylum Rotifera; class Eurotatoria; order Philodinida; family Philodinidae; genus Rotaria; species Rotaria sordida. The sequence goes on along the minus strand of CAJNOL010000373.1, from coordinate 45,245 downwards.
TTTTAATCTGAATTGAATTATCAGATATATAGAAAAAATTAATTATAAAAGATTATACTTTACTAAATAATTCTTTCATAGTTTTTTTTTATATATTTTTCAATCAGGATCTAGAAATTAGAGTTTTAATTAAAATGATTTGATTGAAATCACCTGAAAATTCATATTTTATTATCGCATGAGTCAACACTTATTTTTATAATCGATCATAAAGATAATCATATCAAATCGATTATATTAATAATGAATAGAATTATTCATTCATGAGAAAATTTATAATAGAACTGATTAAATTCTTACTTCTTCCGTTCGATGACGATATAATTCACCATAAGTATATGGTGTAATACTTGTATCAATATCATCCTTGATATTTAAATGACTACATGATGGATCAGTTGGCACAGGCAAATATTTAAAAACATTTTCATTCTATTATTATAAAAAAAAACGATTTCTTAGTTCTTTTTTTTTGTTGCTGTTATTAAAATTCAAAATTACTTTATCAAGTAATGAATAATTTTTTCCATCAGGAATTGTTGTAAAATCATGAATATGACCCCAATTATTATTCCATGGATTAATATCAGCTGATTTATATTGATCTATTATATTGAGAAGATAAAAATTGTGTTTGTTTTTTGCATGAAAATAAATCTTACCAGCTAATTGTTGATAATTGAATGTTAAACATCCAAATTTAATATTATGTGATGCTTCAATAATTGGTTGACTTGTACATGATAAATAAACATATGTATCACGACAATCTCGAGTACGAAATTGTTGACATATTGTTGCTAATACACAATTTATTGAATCTCGAATGAAAATACTAAAACGAATTATTCTTATTTCTTTTGAAACAAAAAAAAACAAAGGCTTAAATAATTCACCTTCCGTGAACAGGACCAATAAATATTTTACAATTAATACAATCATCAATTTGTACTTGACCAGTATGATCGAATACATAGACTGTACAATTCTATTTAATGATAAAAATAAAATAAAATAAAAAAAAAAGAATCGATTTCATTTTGAATTACTCACCTCACAGTTTTGAACTAGAAAAGAAAAAAGTAATAAGACATTTATGAATTAAGTGAAGACATATTTCGAATCTTAACTTACTGATAAATTGTTGTCCATTAACTGAGCCTGGTAATCGAAAAATTGTTTGATCTTTCAATTTATCGAGAATGAAATCTTCTTTTTTAATTGCTACTCGATCAGCTCTTTCCCTAAAAAATGATACTAGGAATTGTCATGTAGAATAGATAGAGAACAATTTCTTACCATGAATAGACTGGACGTGGTGGTGGTTCTTCTACAATATCACTAGATCCTGACCAACCCAAGAAAGACGCAATATACGAAAACAGACAACCCATATCTAACAGCAAATTTCTTGGAATGGAAATGGATTTTCTTCCTACTTCTCTTCCTCTTATTTACAAAGCTATAAAGATATTTGCTTGTTCCAGATTTTATCCAAATAGTTCCATTGCTTAACCAACTTATTTCAATGCAGTATGTTGAAAAAAAATCATTTTGCATTGTCTATATTACCATGGAATTGAAAGGAATAAAAATTTTTTTAACAAACATTTGAACATGTCGCAACAAGGTGCTGCATTACAAAATTATAATAATGAATTAGTTAAATGTTCGCTTATGATATAAATTTTTTTCTTTTTCTTATTTATCCATCTCTGCTTTTTGTTTTGAATTCTATAGGTATTGAAGATTTATGTTCAAAACGTGATGAATTACAACGTCAAATTTTAATTGAAGAAGAAGATAAACATAAACTTGAAAATGAAATTCGTATAACAAGTGAAAAATTAGTTAAAATTAATGAAAGTTTAGCTAAAAAAATTACTGCAAGAACAGAATTTGATCGAACAATAAGTGAAACTGAAGCAGCATATATGAAAATTCTTGAAAGTTCACAAACATTACTCAATGTAAGATTTATTTAAATTAATTTTAATTTTTAATTTTTTTTTTTATTTAGGTACTCAAACGAGAATCACATTCACTTCGTACTAAAGTTGATGAATAGATTTATCAAAAAAACAAAAAAAAATTCTATCTATCTGTAATCCACTTTGTATACAATTTGATATAAAATGTTTCTCTTTTCTTTAACTTGATATGTATATTAAAAATAAAAATTAAATTAAGTACAAATATTTGATGATGAATAACATGATTCTCCATCTTGTGGTGTTATTTCAAGTTCAGTTAAATTAATACATAAATTATTTATTATATATTCATCAAGTTCAATTAAACAATCATTTGATAATGATATTGTTCGACTAAATAACCATAAAGTAGAATTTTTACATGGATTCGTATGTATATAATTTTCTGATACACAACTATAAATTAATGAATAATGTTCATAATCAGTTTTTAAAATACAATAAAGTCTATTAAGTGGAATTGTATCATTTATATTAACTTTTTCAAGAATCATTTTTGTACTATTATTTGCAATAATGATCCAAGGTCCAAAAGAAGAACAGTCTGTATTTAATGTTCGTGCTTTACCATGAACTAGAAGTTTCTGTATTGAAGAATTTTCTAATTGAAATGATTGATAAAAATTTCGCCAAATATCAAATTTATTATGTGATTATTCTGGTAATCATTTTATTTCATATCAAATACCAAGAAATTTATTTAAATTAAAATTTTTTTCAACAATTAAATTTTCAAATGAAGGTTTTATACAATCTAATATACCAAGGACTTTATTCAAAACAATAATATAACCAATAAATAAAAACCACTTCATTCGTAGATTTTCGCAATGTGCAAATAATAAGAACTAGACAATTTATCTCTTTATCTACAGAAATATGCTCGACGATAAGCTCTTTAAAAATAAATCATTGAAAAGGACACAAGCTCATAGAGTATTATGATTTATAGTAATACAGAATAAAATTGATATGAATACATTCAATAGTTATTGTAAAAATACTTTTTATATAAATTAGACTTATTTTTCGACTTTTGTTTATCCAGTAATACTTTGTCCTTGTCATAATTGGTGATAATTATTTGATGATACGTAAATATCTCTTGTTATTGACAAAAACATTTTCTTTTTGTTCTCTACCTTGTGTTTTTCTTCTAAAGACGTTCGTTCGATATTGTTTACCACCTACAATGAATGTGTAAAGAATGTAGAATGATTGATAATGACATATTTTGTTTTGTCTGTACTATCGAAAGAGAACACGATTTTTTGATTGCATGTTGTTTTTTTTTAATGTTTTGTAGAAATTATGAGTTATAAAATAATTTTGTCTTACATAGTATCAAATAAACAATATGTCCGATATTCTTCTCTTTAGATTACCGAAAAATTCCAAATCGCTAGCTGTTATCATTACCGAGTTATTGAGTTTATCACCATCCCTTTTCTAATTCTGGCGTGGACACTAATAACAACTCTCGAGAATATTTTCAGATAAAAAACAAAAAAAAAAATTTCTTTTTGTTATTCATGAATAATTTCAAATAGTCTTATTAGATAAGAGCTATTATATGATTCAAGTTTTAAAAAGTTGTCAACACAATCCCTGTAGGATTAAAATATGAAACACGATGCAGCTGTTGGTATTGTAAACGAGAGGATTAATCCATATATATTTTGGTTTATGAATTCTTACCTACTGTTAATACATGTCGATGATGAAAGATATTAATCGCAAGACATTATAGTGAGTGTGAAAGAAAAGTAAAAGACAATTATCATACTAATACCATTGTAGACTTTGATCTAACAATTATGTGTGTCATGGTAAAGAAGCATTGCTAAGGTGTCTATTATTGTCCCTTAATGATATCTGTCATGTCTATGACGAGCTGTTATTAAGATGTCTATCGCAATTGTGTCAAGCTGTTTCTAACCTATCTATGAAGGTCGACATTTATATCTCTATACTCCAACAGTCGTTTTAGATCGATTGATTTCGAAAAAAACAAACAAACAAAAATCTATAATATCATATAATTCTTCTTTTGAGGCATGCATCCTAGTATCTCTTTGTTATTTAAAAGACGGAATTAACTACAACGGATTAACATAAAGGAAAAAAAAACGAATAAGAAAGAAAAGCTACATACACACACACATACATGAAATACACTGCTATCAAAAGAAGAGAAAGACAAAATGTACGAGATTGCAAACCAACGCATTATATATGATGTGTATCGCACATTTAACATGAATTATAATAAAAGGAAGTATTAGATATACACATATATATATATATATATATTATATAATCATATATTAATATTATTATTTACTAGGATTAATATTCTTTTTTAATGTTTCATAGATAGGTGAAAATAATTCTTTATAATTTGTTGGTTCATAAGAAGATTTTGATTGATTATTTTCTGAAAAAACTTCATCATATAATGATACATCATATTCTGGTGGTGAATAAATATTTAATAATACTGATTTATTATTTTCATTAGAATATTTTTCTAATAATTTTCGATAATAATTTAATTCATTCTGTAAAGAATCATTATCATCACGACGTTGTCGTTCAAGTTGTATTATACGGTCTAATAAATAACGTTTATCTTGTTCAGATTGATGAAGTTGATCATTTATTTTAGCACATTCAATTGTCAATGATTTAATACGTGATTTAAGTTCACGAAGATGTGATTTAAATATGGATACGGATGAGTTATCGAATAGATTGGATGATGTGGATGAATTTAACAATGGAGATGAATTTGACGTTGACAATAAACTAAATGAATTTGAACGTTGTCGTTTAGTTGATATTGGTATTGAAAGAATCGATGTTTGACATGGAATATTTGTTTGTTTTGAAATAAAATATGATGAAAATTGTTTTACTCGAAATGTACTATATTCATGTTCAATATCATGATATTGTTTACGTGTTTTTTCATATAGATCAAATAATCTACAAATAAATATATGTTCAAGACAAAATAAAAGATTTCATTAAATTTTGAATTAATCCGAGCAAAAAGTTAGAATTCTAATTTTGACTAGACAAAAATTTTAAATTTTAAGTAGAAGAATTATTTTTTTTGTTTTTATTCGATAATATCTTCTTGTTTTATAAGACTTTTTTCTTAAAAAAAAACAAAACTTAAGAAATTAGTATGTTTGTTCTGATTGTTTATAATAAACTTATTCGACATTGTCTATTTGGACAGTTGTTGAATCCAATTCAAACAATTATTTTAATTAGATTGTAATACATACATTCATATTACTACTGTTTCATTGACACGACAGTCACGATTTCAATTTTTCTTTCAATTCTACTTTACTTTTAATATAAAGCACGAAATTTATCTCTAGTCAAATTTTAATTTTTGTTCAGACTAATGTCAACTTTAATTAAATCGAAATTCAGTATCAAAAAACATATATCTATCTACTTACTCTTTGATATGTTGTCGATTTTTTTCATTTTCTCGACGTTGTAATGAAAGTTCTTTTTCAAGATCAAAATTAGCTGCATCGAATAATTCTGTTTGTTTACATTTAGCATCAAGTTGTTCTCGAGTTGAAAGAAATTTTGCATGTAATAACTAAATATAGAAAATAAAATTAATTTTTTTGTTTTTATCTATTTTACTTTTATTTCACATTGTTTATCATCAATATCTTTTTCTAAAATATGAATATAATTTTGTAATTCATGATTACGTTCAAGTAAATATCGACCAAGTTCAGCAGCTAATCGAAGATCTATGAAGATATGAAAATTTTGAAGAAAAAAAAACAAAATAACTTTAATTAATAATATAAAAAAACCTTTTTCATAATCATCTGGATTTGATGTTGTTGCTGTAATTGAAGATGAAGAAAGACGAGTATTATTAAAATCAAGTTCTGCACCATCCATTATTGATAAGAACATTATAGACGCTTGTACATGTTGATTGACCTGAAATAAGTAGTGTTTTCGTGATAGTTCCATTGATGAAGCCATGTATATTTAAAGAGTTCAATGGTATATGTTTTAAAGAAAGGAACAAAAAAAAAAAAAGAAGACGAACAAACACTTTATATTCTTCTATTTCTATACAAAATGAATCGAGGTGATGGACTAATTAGAACAATGTAGGACAATGACCATCGAGACATGCCCAAAAAACGAGAGAGAGAGAGAGAGAGAGAGAGAGAAATTAAAAGTATTTTTCGAACAAACAAGCATATAGTCTATATTCGTTTTCTTACCTGATCTTATATGTACATGACTATAGTATGATGTGCTCTAGTTTACTATGTCTATGAAGCATACAGGCAAATATGTACATTGTTTCTCTCTCTCTCTTTTCTTTTTACTACTTGTCACTATGTGAAAAATATATGATTATATATGTGCGTTATTTCCATCAGCAAGACAAAACGCACTATTGGTGGTAAGAATAACGAAACGGATAAATAGTAGATACAATTTATCGTCATCACTGTCAGTTCGCATCATATATATAAACATCGCAGGAAAAGAAAGGAACGAAGAAAATGAAAGATAGGCTAAACAATCCCTCCTATCTATATCGTCGTTTACTTAAAGATTATACAGACTAACAGGCGTACGTATAAACAGCTGCACACGTGTAATATATAAGGTGAATCGAAAAGGTGTGTATATGCTCGAACACAACGTTTCATACAGACAACTGATCAATATCATCTTATTTTTTCTTACATTATCGTTCTCTCTCTCTTTCTCTTTTTTTGTCTTTTTTTTACATAATAACTTTTATAATGATTACTACGACTGCTTTTTTACCAATATACTTTAGTCAATGTATACGTTACTTTTGAATTATAACATCATGATCAGTTGACCTCGAACATTGCATGTGATAAGATGAAGTTATATTTATTTTTATTGTAAGTCATTGTCTTCGATCTCACACTTTTTTTCTTCTCTTATACATATGTAATTGATGAATTATTCGACATTTCTTTGTTACAAGATATATATATATATATATATACAATATTATTTATAAGTTTTTTACTGTTGACTTTTCATTTTTTTTTTCTATTCATATATGTTATTATTAGCTTTTGTAAATAAATAGAAATCTGACCATGACTTATTCAAGGAAATAACGAAGATGGGGCATACACAACATCTCATGGATAAGAGTCAACTATTTATAATCAGTACTCGATAAAACAACTTCGTGCTCATTAATTTTATAAGACCACATACTTACTCTAGAGAAATATTTTGTATTTATGAAGGAAGATAGCTAAAAAAACAAATCACATAACTTTACACTTATACTATTCTATTGCCTTGATGTATTTTATCTAAATAGTAAGCTATTTAGATTACAAAATACAAGTTAGTAAATATACGATTTTTTTATTGTCAAAAGAAAAGAAGAAAAAATGTCACTTATTCTTGTCATTACTATAATAATCAAATAACTATCGTATATTTTTACATATTGATTTGTTGTTTTTGCATAAAGAACAGAAAAACCAATATCTAGTTTTTTTTTTCATATAAAAAAATGAGAGATGAATATTAATTCGTATGACATCAGATTATTTGTTTATATGTACATTTGTTATGATAAATGTATTCATATTTTATTGTAATACATCAATCTTTCTAAAAAAAAAAAAAATTAATCTATCGAAGACAAACAAAGATTAACTTTTCATTTAAGTATAACTATAATGTCTACTATGAAAAAAAGAATTTCGATAACATGCAAATGATAGATATTCAATTCATTGTTGGATACTTGTATATTTCTAGATGAATGTAATATTTATTTTATCATCATATACTTTTTGGTTATATGCATATGGTTTCATTCAAGATATTGCATTGAAAATGTATCATTTTAATTGTAAGAAATAAATTTTTACAGATTCAGTTTGTTTATATGAAGAAATGATCTTTCCATATTATTATTTCCAATTTGTTATAGTTAGTACATATCCAAGGAGAAATTTTTTCTTTAATAATATAGCTAACAAAAATACAAACAGATCATGATAAGAGGGACGAAGGACAGGAAATTAATTATGATTCGTAATAATAACTATATCGTATAGACTAACGGCTTGATTACAAGTTATTCTATCTATAAGTTTCTTCGTTTATTGGAATACTAGATGTTGAGATGATTGGATATCATTAAAAGATGAATAATTTAGGTCTGTTACGATGTCGAGTTAAATTTCTTGTTGTTTATGGATTTTATTTATTTTCTAGTATTAATTTACGTATATAGATAGTTGAAATTTAAGATCAGAGTTATATGAATAATTATGTTGTCAATACTATTACTGTCAAATTATCGAAGATATCATATCTCGAATCAATACTTGTGCTAATTGTATTGTTAAAAATCTCTTGAATATCTCTTTGTATATTGTGCTGGTCAAAAGATCCACTTCAATCAATAATTTATTGACTTTAATATTTGTATCATCAATTTCAATTGGTCTAATCGATAATTCTATGTTATCAATATAGATGATTCATTTGATACGAATAGAAAAATTGTCCTTGAAAGTTTTGAATAATATAGATTTTTCTAGAGCAATCTTTACCTTATGATAGAGAATTATTCATAAAACATTCTTCGAAAAGATTTTATGAGATATTTGCACATCATTCAATCGTTCTTTTCAAAGGATCAAGCAATACTGACAGAATTAGAATATATTTGACGTATTCAATGTCAATATTAGTTGATATTCTACTCAGATCTGATGATATATACAACCATCGAGTATGGATAAAAATAACTAAAATGTCATATACAAATGACGGATTACATGCATGTTTAGTTAAAGGTTATTATGATCGTACTTAATGTTTTACTATTTGACTCTCATAGGACTTGATTGATTATATGAAATTATATCGTAGTGAGCATAAGTTTCTTCTAGTGAAAATATTCATTCGATGTTGTATGATTTGCCAGCATGAATACTCAAATTACTCGTACTAGTATTCGAGCAATTTGATGTATATGTATACTTTTTGTGTGCAATAACGAGTATTCATTATCGATATTTCTTTTTTAAAAATCATTTAGCAAAACATTTATGCATGATAATGTATAAAATGAGATAGAATTAATGTAATACAGAAAACTGATGGAATTTAATAAGAAAATAAGGAAAAAGTGTTATAATAATGTATTCAATTTGTTCTCTATTCTTTTCTGATAGATCATTCATAAAAATTCAATAAATGGTAAATTAAATAAAAAAGAAGAAAAAGAATTTCATGTTTAACTCTCCACTTATTGAATAAGATTAAATATTCTCATTAAAAGTAAAAGGATAATTCTTTTCATTTCACTTTCTAAATTTACATAAAAATACTCCTCTATATTAAAATACCTTTTTTTTTCAGATTGAATATAGAAATAAAAGAAATAAAATGTGTTACGTGTCGATTGCAATTTGATATTATCCAGACATATGCATTATAAAGTGTCAGAAATGCAAGAGTAAAGAAGAATTTTTTTATATACATGATTAGATAGAGCGTGATGAGCTGACCAAGAATGTATGTGTTTTCATTTTTTTGGAATAAGTTTTTAAGAGAAAAATTTCAGTTTTTTCCGATGACCTACTTTTTTTCAAATGTCAAAACTGTTTATTTCAGATTCAATGTGAAAAAATAAATATAGAAAGATTATTTATAGATAATCTTTCTATATTTATTTTTTCACGTTGAATCTGAAACAAACAGTTTTGACATTTGAAAGAAACAAAAACAATTGACAATTTTTAGTGACCCACAAGTTGACCTATTTTGCGGAGAAAGTAGGTCATCAGGAAAAACTTAAATTTTTCTCCTAAAAACCTATTCGAAAAAAAATGAAAACATATATATTCTTGGTCAACCCACCATCCTCTATCTAACCATATATTAAAAAATTCTGCTTTAGCCTCGAACTTTCGAATAATTTATTTCGTATAGTGTTTCTCAATTTCCTCAAATAATTTACCGTTTATCTAATTTTACTCATGTGGCTTTACTTTAAATACATAATTATTTACTATGACTTTATGTTCTAAAGAAAAGGAAATTGACGTCTATCCTGTATACAAAACTATGAAGATAATTTAATACCTGTAGTTCTCAAACTGGTTGTATCACTCAAATTCTCATTATATGTTTCTTTGTCTTTTGTTGTTAGTTTTATATTTGAATAAAACGGATATAGTACCGGTGCCCGACTCGGATCGCATTGGGTTATGAAAAACTCTTTGGATTTCGAAGTGGATCTACAGTCTCAACATTTTCCAGATACAGAAGGCATTTTGAATGTTGTTTCATTTGGAAGTTCTGTAAAGGAGTATGAAAACGCTTAATAGAAACAGAAGTCATGCATCGCACGCTCTTTTCTTCTACTTCACAGACTTTTCTTGAGTGACATCAGATAATGATGCATAACGAATGTACTGTCTATTTAATGGTAATACAAAGGTCACAGGTTGTATACATCAGAAAAGAAAGATAAATAAGAAAAAGTTTTATTACATACTCGTATTGTCCCAAGTACGGAATATTGGTGCAATCTCGAGGATGAAAAGAGGCTAAGGACGTATTCTTTGTTTCCAACGACGAAATGAAAAGAAAGAAAAATAATTGAGAAATTTATTTTCTCAAGAAAAAGAATAAAGTGATCGACACCAGAGTCCGATTCAAATCGGAGCGGGTCGGATCAGGTCATAAGAATTGGACCCATGTCAGACACTGTATAGTACAACAATATAAAATCGAATATATGCTTATGAGTAATTTTATATAAACCACCATAGTACACAAATACTATAAATGACTACTCACGTATGAATATTTCAACTAGAAAATCCTTTCTTCGATGTATGTCGGCTAGCATACACGTAAGAAATCTGAAAATTTATATGCATATATTCTATTAAGAATGTATATAGCTCAGAGGCATAGGCTAGCCGTTGTTATTTAAGGAATATTCTCACCTCTTTTTCGATCACTTTTGATTGTCGAAGATGGTACAACCAATCAAGCTGGAATTTTCACAGATAGTGCAACAAAAATAAGAAGATACGTTGCTAGCGTCCATAGAGGTCACTCTATTACTGCTAACTGTCTTCGTTACTTGTTATTGGTTACTTTCTTCCTCCTCTCAGTTGCTCTTGTTTGTTTCCCCTATATATTCTTACCAGTGATTATTCGCCCATTGGCATCATCTTCTTTTCTCGCATCTTTCTTTTTTTATAGTGATTCAGGTTTTATTTTACTAATAAAACCTCGTCTTATTATTGTCATCAATCCTCTATCACGACGTTAATATACGGTATGCATGTTTTTTTTAAGTAAGAGTTCTCATTGACTTAGCAGATCAGGGTCTAGATTCAGTTGTCATTCGACCTACACTTTAGTGTAGACAGGAGTATTTGTCGATTTGATAGAATGAGAGTCTCACATATGTGTCCGAGAAAAACAATTTTGAAGTAGAGTTTTGCAGTTTTTCTCGGAAACTCTGGTTTTTCATAGGGTCAAATTCTGACTGCTTGCGACTCCTATCTAACTTTGTTCAATCGAACTGCTATTTTTACTACTGATACTTGAGAATATTCTCCAAAAGTAAAATCGGCCATATTCATTTTTTTGACTTTCCAAGTGGAATTTACAGGATGGTAGAAGCCAAGACCTCCATTTTGGCACCGAATTTTTACCTAATTCTCTCATAACTTTTGAAAAGCCTAAAATCACCTTTGAGATATAGTCTTGGATATCTCAAAAGAAAAAAAATATTCAGCCAGATTGGATAAAGTACCAAGATGTGGTCCTATGAAGATTAGAGTCTCTCAGAGAAAACTTCAAAAATCCACTCCAGAATTTTTTCTTTGAACATGTGTTTTCTCATTTTTGATGCTCTATCTGTGGTAAAAATTCCAGTTTGATCGGTTGTACTGTCTTTGAGAACCCGCAACGGTGACAAAAGAGGGGATGTACCTTTAAATACAAGGCGAATTATGATTGGTGATAATGAATGACATCTATTTATTCTGTGAACTTGATAACTGTGAAAGCAAAAGACTTTGCGAGTCAGCCAATTCTTCATTATTTAATGGTATGATTCAGCTATCTATGATGTTAATTTCATTGAAATTTATCAACCGCTTCTAGAATTGTGGTCATTGTATTATGACTTTTCAGGCGGTAAAAAACTATCTGCTGCCCTTTGGAGACTATGAATTAGTCATAGTCCAATGAATCAAACTGAAAGCTTTTCGAGAAGTTTTGCCGATAGCCGATAGTTATTGTCCACAAGTCTTAAAAAAGTAACTCCTACTAAATGGAAATGACTTACCAATGATCATTGTGTTGCGATCGCTGACTTCGAGACAGTAATTTGCCTGATCTTTTGAGTAAAGAAAGAGCATAGATTCAGGTCGAGTTTCATGTTAAAATATCAAGAATTAACCATACATTTGATTAAAAGTAAGGCAAAATTTAATAGATAACTTTTTCCGGTCAGAAGTCTATGTTTATCATAATTCTCGTTGTATCTTAGGTATGAAGGCGAGCTCGTACTTCTGACCAACATTCTTGATGGAATATGCAGATACAAATTTTTAGAACATTAGGATGTGTGATAGTCGAAATTTGATGAAAAGGATGATTTTAGTTTACTAATTTATGTTTCTGAACATAAATTTTTACTTATTTTTCATAGTGATAAAGATTATTCCTAGGTGCTCTATTGATATTCAATTGATAAATGACTTGAACTCACTAGTAATACTGTTTTCTGCTATCACTCAAATTATATGGCTAGAAATCATGAAAAGATAACACTTTACTGATGTTAATTTCATTCCATATGACTAACAATATATGATGCAACTGACAGATAAAAAATAACGAAAATCAATATCGAAAACATTGATCCCTGATGAAAAAGATTTCACTATTTGTAGATCTTTGAGGATGACTAATGAGCAATATTGCATTTTAACCTTGTATTGCTAAACTTTTTTTAGACATCAGAAATACTATATAAGTTCATGTCTGAATTACGACAGTCGTAAGTGATTGTATAAAATGTAAATTGCAACTATATACGACCGTATTTCATCGTATTAATTGATTCCTGAATTATAATTGTAAACGATGTTGTTTCTCGCCGTGTCGACCAATGTATGCCATCATTCACACTCTTATTATTGATAGCCTTCATCGCACAATTTGATACAAGTTTCCTAAAGTGCACTTCTTTCATGGCTAGACTTGCTCTCCAACTGATATCGAAGTTGTAAAATTTTATTTTAAATTCTAATTCATAAATAAGATATTTATATTTAAATTGTTAATTTAATCTTCGAATCCAGACGTATCTAAATACAAAAAGAACACTTATTTTCAATATTCACTTGAACTTACTATTACCATATCGAATTGCCATACATATTAATGATAAAAAACCTATTTTATACATTCAATTGAACTTACCATTAAATTGTCGGATTGTGATAAAATTAAAGAAAAAAAAATTGATTCAAGATATGTATTTTTTTTCCTATTTACTTTTTCGATTGAGATAAGTGTAAGCAAAATAGTAATAAAACCTAAGTAACTTTCACACTGACTAATATATCTCAGATGGGCGATAAGTCTAAATATATAACGTTATTGAGAGTTTTGTCATGAGCGTTGATAATGCATAGTACATGTATGCCTATAATATAAGCTTTTTGATTAAATTTCACTTATATTTCAAATGTTATGTTCTACGAATCAAAATACAAGTTTTACATCATTTAAAACAATTATAAACAATTATGTACTAATTAACATATTTTTCAGTTGAATGCTGCTTTAATTGATTATTAACTATGTTATTTTTGTTGTGGTGTCATGTGGACTAATCGTTTTCTTATCATTGTTTCTTGTCGACGCTCTTCGATGAGAAAATTAGTCAGTTTTCTTCGTAACAATGATTGATAAGTAAAGCACGATTTACTAGGTGAGAGAATCAAATTTTTAAGTTTACCACTTGTAGCAAGAGTTTATGAGCATAGTCACCATAGTCAGTAGCCATCATATCAAGTAAATTTTCTTTGTTAAACATTTGAAATGAAACAGAAACATGAAAGAATGTAACTAACCTTTTATGGAATAGTTGATCGACTAAATAGAGAACAATAAAAATTTTTTATTATCACTTTATTTTAAAGATATGAAGACTATAATAGATTTTGTTCATAATAAAAGTTTGAGACTAATTTAATTCAATTTATTTTATTCTCAGTATAAAATCTTATCATTTATTGAATCATAAAATACTTGGAACTATATTAGTGAATTATGTAGTTGTGGAAGGTGAGCATTGAACAATTTAATAATACGAGAACCATAAATATTACTAATATTAGCATTGCGAAAAGTTTTTGCCAACTCTCGATAAAAATTGTCTGTTGATTTGTTAATATGCCGATGGAGAAATAAAAAATTTTGATTGTCATTCGATTGAAGTAAATCATTGAGTATTAGTAAATGATCTTTGTCGAAAACTGACACATCGCAATGTGCATTCATATCAGACTCGAGTTATGTTGGACTATCTTCAATTTCAAAAATATTGAAATCAGTATTATTATCTGTACTTTTATTTGCATCACTTGATTCGTCATACATCAGTTCTCTTTCACTAATAGATTCTTCTTCATTCTAAGAAATAGATCTTGCTAAACACCCATCTAAAGTTAATGTCGGACATTTCTCACTTGTTTTTTTCAATAGTGACTCGTGTTTGCTTGTTCTCATCTGGATTGTGATCATTCTTGAACTTGCTCAATAGCAGCACTAAGTTTTTAATAGATATTTTAAACAATATGGTAACTAAAATGACAAAAAAATGGAAGCAGACTGATCTGAATAGTATGTTTTTGGCATAAAATTGAAAAGCAATATTTATAGTACTTAATTTAAAAAAGATTGATGTTCATAATTCACATAATTATATAAGATAGAACTACTCAGTAGGGACGAATACATATGAATAGAAAAAAAAAGAAAATATCAAATCAGAATGTCTTAGAGAACAAACATTGAGAACAATTACTAGCACAGCTGTGCATACTAAATGATATATATATATAAATATAGAAAGGCAGAAAAGATCACAAGAATTAGTGAATAGTATATTAGTTAGATTCTGAGTGCAAAAAGAACAATGATATAACAACAATAGAAAACAAAAAATAACTTCTTGTATGTTCAAAACATTTCAGAATAAATTCTAGAAGTATAATTCAACTACATATCATTCAAATTTACTGTAATTTCTTTTTATTCTTTTATTTTTGGTTGTCGAACGTTTTCTATTTGTTATTCATTGTACAATTTAATATTACACCCATACTAAGAGACCATATGTTGAATGATGTCAAGTTCTCTATAAATGTACAGAGAAATCATAAAGCACAACAAAATTCCCTGAAGCTTATTTCTGTGATAATCACAATTTTTCCTATAATAGAAGTAAATAACAAAACTACAATCATACACGGCAGTCGTTTATGACTAATGTCTAGTACAATAGTTGTAAGCGACTGTCATATAAGATCGCATTGCGTCGTTTACGATTGTTGGTTACGATGGATATGTAGGCCAATCATGTATCGGTCGTATACGATCGTAGGTTTTCGACTTGAGAAAAAATATAAATATTTTATTGCACATACTTTTGGTTATAAACGAACTCTCACGTTGAGAATGAATAAAAAATGGCACGCATAAATGATTCATGAGTTAACAATCATGAACAATTCTTTTTTGTTTACTAATACATATATTAGAGGATATAAAAGACAGAAATCATTGTGAGATTCTGAATTTAACTAGACTTATTATTCAATTGATATATTCAAAATAACGATTAGGTAAATATTTGTGAGTTCTTGATAATTCATTTCATTTAACTCAAAAATATCTTATAAATGTATGCAGTATTTGTTATATACAAAATTCTTTTTTTTTTTACATGAAATTCTTTCGTTTGATAACGATAAAATAGAGAGACCCTTCATATTTTTTCGTTGCAACTTCCATTAC